>CAAKHD010013983.1:66258-106337 GCA_901007705.1 Fistularia tabacaria
CTCTTGTGCTTTGCATCAATATCAATGTACATTCACTTACACTTTTTCTCATATACACACATGTGTGTTTGTGTGCGTGTGTGTGTGTGTGTGTGTGTGTGTGTGTGTGTGTGTGTGTGTGTGTGTGTGTGTGTGTGTGTGTGTGTGTGTGAAAAATCTACCAGCAAGCCAGGTTACTTGTTGCTGATTTCCAGGGAACTTTTTGTGAATTTTAATTTTTTTGAGTAATAAAAGTAGTGAGACACAACAATTGTATTTGACAAAAAAGGACTTCGTGTATCGTCAAAAGCAGTACTACAACATTTGTATCATAATTGTGAACTTCGAATAACACCAAAATATTTAGCTGCAACGTGATATTAGAAATAGTTCAACATAAAGAGATAGCTGTACTTATTGGTGAGATGTAAGACAACATCATAGCAATGGGGGTTTAAAAACAATCGGACAATATTCATTATGAACCGCATAAACATTTGCGTTTGCTCTGATTCTAGAAAGCTTTCGAGGCAAATGTCTCTTTTGCAGTTCACCATTACATTATAGTTAAATCCCTGCCAAAGTCATATTTTTAAAAACTCTATAACTGTATTACTGTGTTGTTAATACACCAAAGGATCAGTTCACTCAACCCACAGTACTCATTAACCTCTTGATCATCTTCTGCCTCCCTCCTTTGTCACATTGTATGATAACATGACCTATTTATTAGTCTGAAATGGGACTAGTGAGGACAACTGGGACTGAGTAGCTGGATGGCAGTCAAAGCTCCCAGTCAGAGTGCCCTTGTTGTTAAGTGGGACGTGGTTAAAAGATTGTTATTAGATTACAACTCAACTGTGGTCTCCTTGTCATGCTACTCCAATGAAGTATCTGTCATTTGCACTTCATGAATGTTGGACTAACCTACATTATAGAATATTATCAACTTGACAGGTGATGCCTGTTGCTATTGCAGTGTATTATCTCTTTCTCCCACTTACCTTTGTGTCTTATTTCTCCAGCAACAAAAGCTGATGGATTTGCACTTTACTTCTTGGGAGAATGCAACAATGTAAGTGCAGAAGGCAATAGCCTCAACACAATTGCAACAATGGTGTGCGTATAGATGGCATTTTGTTGTAATTTCCTGTCCTTTTCTTTTCTTTTCCATGTTTCTGCATAGAGTTTATGTTTGTTCACTCCAACGGGGGCCAAGGATGGTCCTCCAAGCCTCATACCCTCTGGCCCAATAGCATTTGGAACGACCATTGCAGCTCATGTTGCCAAGACTCGCAAAACACTGCTAGTAGAAGACATCATGGGGGTAAGGCTTTTTTGCAAAAAGCTTTACTTGCTAACTCACTGTAAACTCCTAGTAAAAATCAAAATGTATTTCTCAGTAAATGTTAATGCAGGAATTTAATCTAAATTCATGAGGAAAAAAATGATAAGCTCTTTAATGCTCAAGGAAATTTCTGTGAAATAACTCTAGTCAGACACATGAGAGGTGAAAGATTTGCAAAAAATTGCTCTCCTCTAATGGAGGTTGCAAAGATTTTATGAATGAGTGAGTTTCAGTGTGCACACATTAATTTATCATAATTAGTCCATCAGGATACGGTTGCAAACGCAGTCTGTGGGACACCAGCATTGTACCAGCTTTGTACCTTTTAAAAATGACCTTGGCTGTCCTGTGCGTTCCAGGATGAGCGCTTCCCGGACGGCACAGGGCAGGACTCAGGGATCCATGTTCACTCTGTCCTGTGCCTCCCCATCCTCACTGCCATCGGGGACCTCATTGCCATCCTGGAGCTGCACCGGCACTGGGGCAAGGAGCCCTTCAACCTCAGCCACCAGGAGGTAAGTAATGAAAAAACACCTAATAATGGGGGGCGAGCACAGCTTACATAACTGTTGCTAAGATGGTATCTGGCTTAATCTGGATCTGGTTTCACTAGGTCATTGGGTTAATCTTATTGTTCGTAGTGTGGTACTTGCGCCTGGAGAGGGTTTGTACTCAAAAGTATAGAATACACAGCATAGAGATTCGGTCCAATAAGGAAGAAATTTCTTTTGTTTGGAAGTCTCGCTCTTTACAGATCTTGACAGCATATTACATATTGCTTATCAACTCCATGCTTTTAACTTTTTGAAACAACTCTGGCGAAAGGGGACTGAAGAATAATCATCTGCAAGTGCAATATTAAAAGGAAAAAAATAGTTCTCCCATTATACTACAAGATGTAAGTTATTTGCTGTGATGCTTTTGGGCCATATTGTGTGTGAAAGCCAGGTATTCAGTCCAGTTTCAGCCCTGTTTTTGTCTTGCCTTTCTGGGTGAAGTTGTTGTCTCAAGAGATGTTTGAGGCTCCATTACAATCACTTTGCTGCCCAGTGGAGATTTGATGGTGTACCCAGTGTTATCAACTGCCCTACTGTATCTGGAAACAAGGTTGATGGAACAGTGAACCAAACAACGTTTCATAAGATATGGGTGTTAAAAACAAAACAATGAGATGTTAAATCACTAGAGAGCAGAGGTGATTATTGGTGGTAGTTATGCATTAGTTTAATCCATAAAACTACAATAATGGCGTAGAAAAACTCTGTTTTAATAGGAAGAAATTGTTGGTGAAGAAAACTGCTAGCTCTCAGTCTGCTTGGATGTGGAGTGGTTGAAACATTTTAATAACATTCGACTGTACCTCCTGTGCCAAGCTTGATTTTTATTTTGTTTTCTTTGTCTGCTGTTTTTTTTTTTTCCAGGTTGCAACAGCCAATTTAGCGTGGGCATCAGTTGCCATCCATCAAGTACAGGTGAGCAAATATCCACAGGGAATTGATCGGAATCTGTGCATTGTGGCAGATACATAACAGTAACACTTGAGTAAATACTTGTACAGAAACGAGGAGAAGCCTTTCGGTCGCACCTATTATGATGATGGTTGACTTTGTTTGTTCTGGGCCTGCACTGGTGTTTTTAATGGGGAAATCCACTGTGTACAGGGAAGGGGTTGCTATTGGGCCCTGTCCTATCAACTACGCTGTAGATTCGACAAACCGCTCCCGGTGGATGTCATTATGCCCAGTATTGTTTTTTCTTTTTTGGAACAGATAGCAAAACACCTCAGAGAAGCAGTGTCCCACTGCAGTAGTGGTCACAATGGACCTGAGAGCCTCAGTGAGCAGCAAAGCATCAGAGCATGCTACATGCAGGGGTTGGCTACTGGGTGCAAAACATTCTTGCTCTAGACAGCAGGTTAGCTTGTTTATGGTACAAGCAGGATGCTGTGTTCTGTGGGAAAAGTGTGTGATATGTCTGTGGGCCATGTCATGACCTACTTCTCTTTGTTTCTAGGTGTGCAGAGGCCTCGCCAAACAGACTGAACTCAATGACTTCCTACTAGATGTGTCAAAGTAAGAGTTCCTGACACTTCATGAACGTTATGGTAATACTGATGACTATACCAGGATATTAGTCTGAGCATCAGCACATATACTATTAATGTGAGTCAGTTATTCACCTCTTACTCTCATGTGAGGTCAAGCATTAAATAAGGCTCCTCGTAAGAATAATAAGCATTTTAGGCAATTTAGTTTTCATGTCTTGAATGTGAACGTCATCAAAGCTTCCCATTTGTCAAACATCTCAATGCGTCATTTCTTCTTTTCGCACAGAACATACTTTGATAACATTGTGGCAATAGATTCTCTACTTGAACATATTATGGTGAGTGTGATTTCTGAAAGTATGTGTTCATTCACATTGTCTGCAAGAATACACATCCTTGGAGAGAGTGTGTTATTTGTTTTAACAGAGTGGTAATGCTGGCTACACTCTTGCCCCTTCAGTACTTGAGGGGAAAAATGAATATTTCAATATTCATGCTCAGTTAGAATACATTAAAAAATATTTGGCTCTACATAAAATAGGCATGTGTTTATAGCTTGCAATATTTAATCTGAAATATTGTCTTATTGACTTAAGGACAGTTTTCAGGTTTCCCTGACAAAAACCCACCTCTGTTATGCTTTTTGTTGCCTTGTGACTGTGGTATCATTTCAGGTCATTCGAGTCATCTGGTTCAAACACCATAAAGAACTGGAATGAATTTTAAAAGATCTATACATAGCTCTTTTACTGCAGAAATGTATCTGAACTAATCTTATTTCGTGACTGACATAACCTCTCATGTCATTTTTTTATTTTATAAGCCTTCAGTGTTTCTCACGAGACACTCTCCCAATTTTGTTTTGCAGATATATGCAAAAAACCTGGTGAACGCTGACAGATGCGCACTCTTCCAGGTAGATCACAATAACAAAGAACTGTATTCTGACCTGTTTGATATTGGGGAGGAGAAGGAAGGCAAACCCGTCTTTAGAAAAACTAAAGAAATTAGGTAAGGTACACCCTCTTTTTTTTCCTCTCACTGCTAAACCTCCCATTAATTCAATGCCATACCCCTTTAAAAAAAAGAAAGTCTCAAAATGCATCAATGCAATGTTTTCCAGAAGTCATTGTGTGTCCTGACATCATCCATGATCACAGACAGAAAAATCCCAAAATGTGTTTGAGCTTCAAAATACACCTTCATCTTTGATTAGAAAATCATTCATGTATTTTCTGAGGCCTCCTTCCTGTAATGCTCTTATTTAACATCCCCTATCCTCTTTCAGATTTTCTATAGAGAAGGGAATAGCTGGCCAAGTGGCTCGGACTGGGGAGGTCTTAAATATCCCAGATGCCTATGCAGATCCACGGTTTAACCGGTAACTAATCTACAAGACACCCTACTGGCAAACAAAAAAATTAACATGATTTGAACAGCTATGCTTTAGTTTATTTGTTCTATCATTGTTTTTAGAATCATTCATAAACGGTGTAAATTATATACCAACAACCTAGAATTTTAAATGGTGCAATAATGATAAAGCAACCTTGTGATAAATGTTAAACTGTTCTTGTTTCACAGAGAGGTGGACCTCAAAACTGGCTACACGACGCGGAACATCCTGTGCATGCCAATCGTCAGCAGGGGGACTGTTATAGGTGTGGTGCAGATGGTGAACAAGCTAAGCGGAAGTGCCTTCACTAAAACAGATGAGAACAACTTTAAGATGTTTGCTGTCTTTTGTGCTCTGGCCTTACACTGTGCAAATGTAAGTAAATTGAATCAATAATATTCTTGTGCAGCAAAAAAAATCCTACATCCTGCTATTTCTATTCATTGTGTCGACACAAGTCTTTGGCATAATTTGTTCTTCATTTGTTCAGTGACCTCATTTTAACCAAAATTAATCTTCATTGATTTAATCCAGTTGTTACAAGTCTCCTCGAAAGCCAGAAAAACAGACAGTTTTCCAGTACTGAAAAAACATGGAAAGTGAGAGAGGTTTCCTGAATAACTGCAAATGCAACTGGAAAATCAGAAATATATTACCCCAAAAATTGCAATAGATTACCTTGTAAGGACTAAAAAGTTAGACTGAAATAAAAAAAAAAAAAAATTAATGATCAATAAAATAGGTATTTAGGAATAACCTGAAAATCAAATTGAATTTAAAATTTCCTCAAAATTAGTAAGAAATAAAATAAACTGCCGATTTGAAAGAATTAAGCTGGAAACTTGTTCCATAAGAACAAGAAAATTAGATTAAAAGGATCTCCAAGTTGGCCAAGAATCAGCCTTATAATTTGAAAAGAACTTATTCAAATATCCTGTATTTCAAGCACTGAATACTTGGGAATTAAATTTAGCTTAAGAGGTAGAACATTTTGGTAGTGGGAAGTTTAAGAAGCATTGAACTGCAGAGGTGCTGAAATGTTGCTTCTTTCTGAAAAATGGTATTCAGCTTTATTTATAGAAGCTGCATCACACAGATAGTTTTGAAAATTGCTGGGGCACGTTAACATTCAAAAAAAGCAATCTGAATCTCTTCTCTGATCGGGATTTGTTTTAATTTACACGTCATATCTGAAGGAAACTTGGGCCTGCTCCTGATTTATAATTGTTGATTTATGATGGAAGGTGTAAAGTTTGATGTCTGTGACTGTCTTATTCCTGCCTGTCTGGGAAAAGAACATGAATAATAGCCAGATGTAGCGATGCCCCCTGATGACACAATGTAAAATTATATCAGAAGATTGTTGTGGACCCCCTTTTGTAAATTTTTTGCTTTACGGGAAATTCCAACACAGACTTCAACAGATATAAATATTTACATGCTGTTTATGGCTTTTTAAAATCTGTCTGATTTCCTTGTATCTATTTATGTAGATGTACCACAGAATCCGGCACTCTGAATGCATTTACAGAGTGACAATGGAGAAACTGTCTTATCACAGCATCTGCACATCAGAGGAATGGAAGACTCTCACCCAACTCAACCTCCCTACTCCCATTTACAAGGAAATCGAAATGTGAGTTTCCATCCTCCATTTAATTCACCAAAGAAACTAAATGGCGTTGTTGAGTTATTTGCTCCAGGATCTCGTTAATCGAAGCTCTTATCACAAAAACCATGTTTGTTATTTGGGTAGCATCAGTGTCAAGAATGCATTTCAGGATTTCAACATTCTCAGTTTGAGCAAACTCACTGGAGTAGATGGGGTAAATGAAAAAACTTTGCGTGTGTGGTTGAGAAAAACAATTTTTTCACATCCAAAGATTCACAAACTTATGTTCAGGAGAGCAGGCACATGGAGGAAGAGGCAGTTTGCCAGTTTTAACAGTACCATCCAAGGCCTCAGATGCTTCCCCTTCTGTCTCTCCTCTCTCAAGGTTTGGTAAATTAAAACTCCCCCTGTGTCTTCAAGGTTCCACTTTGACATTAATCCCTTTGAAGAGATCTGGCCTGCAGTCTTTATCTACATGGTTCACAACTCCTGTGGAAAGAGCAGGTGAGGAGCGACAGCCTGATGATCCCAAAAACAGCACTTCATCGGAGGTAATCCTTATTTCCCTGTGTAGCTTTGAGCTGGAGAAGCTGTGTCGGTTCACCATGTCTGTGCGGAAGAACTATCGCCGTGTGCCCTACCACAACTGGAAACACGCAGTTACCGTGGCACACTGTATGTACGCCATCCTTCAGAAAACCTCTGGGATCTTCACAGAACTAGAGGTTTGCTGCTCAGTGTGTAACAACCACTGTTGTATACAAATATCGGAAACTTTAACACAAAACCCAAGTGAAAAAAAACAGATCAAAATCTGTGGTGCGTGTGATCTGAAGTATTCTATTTTTCTATTACCTCTCAATATGGTTTCCAGAAAAAAGGTCTCCTGATCGCCTGCCTCTGCCATGATCTGGACCATCGAGGATATAGCAACACATACCTACAGAAGTTTGACCATCCCTTGGCGGCTCTGTATTCCACCTCCACCATGGAGCAGCACCACTTCTCTCAGACTGTCTCCATCCTGCAGGTAGAGCTCCATGACGCAGCAGCGAATTTGCAACTGGAAGTCTTCTTCATATCCATTCTTAATTTATCCTAATCTAAATGAGGGTTCTAAACGTACATGTTTCCTAAGAAAAACATGCACATAAGGAAATTTGGAGTACAACGCATTCATCAGAAAGTGTTCTCCCTCTCACCGAATGATAATGAGAACACATTTGAAGAACACAATAAGTTATTGAGAAATGTACATGTTTCCTGCTGTCACTGAAGTAGGCTGGTGACCCGTCCTGTTCATATTGTGTGCAATGACAGGAGCAACAGCTTAGTCAGGAAATTGATTCGAGCAATGAACTGGGTTCGAAATTTGTATTGTTTCAGAACTGCTAAATGTCAATTCACATTGAACATAAATATTTACATCAAACTCTTGCAGTTGTCAGAATTTGTATATGATGAGTCTAATTGGTTTCAATTGACAGTAGTTATTTCCCTTTTCCTCACATAGTTTCAAATAATGTAGCAAATACAATAGATATGGCAGGTGTGACTCCTACTGATGAACCAACAGCTAATTACTTCAGCTCCACTTTGCATAAATGAGCTTGAAAGCAGGTCTGGACTCATTGTCTAGCTGTTTAGTTTATTAGTTTAGTTGAGTTTAGCTCAAGTGTTTCACCGCTTTTCCTCTCCTCTTTCATAAATGTTTGTTTTCAAAGGTCAAATGATCAAAGACCTGCATTATTAACTATAAATGACAGAAGTTAGAAAAATAACTGCTAAAAACTATTTTAGAAAGGGTTGCGATGTTGTTATAAATAAACTGTGAAACCAAAAAGTTGTACTAAGAAATGCACTTGGTGTATTTCTATTATAGTATATTAATGTCTGTTGTACTACTTTTTTATTATTATTCATGATTCATAATATAGGACATTTTTATCGATGGAATGGTGTGAAAGTTGAATCACTGAATTATGTTTGAATCAACTCTTGAAGGAAAGTTAGGAGACAACTACAGCTTGTACCTTATTATCCATTCAGGGCATCAAACAAAACATTTTCGTAAGGTGTATCACTCCCTCTCAAATGTGGTCAAGTATTGACCATTGTCTGTTATATCTCATTATCATTATAAAACAAATCCCATTTTACAGTGTATTACGGTTTCTTTTATCTACACACAGACAATTGGATACAGACTTTTCTGCATTTTGGATTGAAAATATTTAGCTAAAAATAAGACAGTTTTTACATATGATATGGAATGAAACCTGAATTTATATATAATTGGCAGAATTCCATATATTTATGTTTATATTGAAAGGTATTAATTATTAGACACTTTACTCACGGAGGAGCGAAAGCGTTAGTCTTTTGTTTGACATCACATTACACAACATGAAGTTCCCCTCAAATAAGAATCACATTTCTACATGTCCTTTGTTCAAGATGTCTTTAATCATATAATTGAAATGTTTACTGTTTTGTATTTGTTGCAAAAGCTGTTTCCATCTCACTCTAAAACACTTCAAGCAAGCACAAGAGTAAAAGAATTCAAGACTGTAAATATCCTATTGAACATGGGCCATCAATGTATATTTTGTTTAATTGACACTATATTTATAATGACTAGAATCTAAACCCTGAAATGAAATTATATAAATCAAAGGGAATTTCTTTTTGTGAGCAGATTGAAGCACACAGAGAAGTGCTCCTTCAATGCAGGTCAGGGTGTCCTCTTCTATCTCTATCTTCTATCTACAGGGGCCGAGTCAAAGACGACTTCTCAACCTGTTGTAGTCTAGCTGAGCTGAACGCCTCATAAGTGGAGCTTTTGCTTTTTTATTGATCTCTTTGTTTCTCATAGCTGGAAGGGCACAATATTTTCTCCAACCTGAATTCCAGCGAGTACGAACAGGTGTTGGAGATCATCCGGAAGGCTATCATCGCTACGGACTTAGCCCTCTACTTCAACAACCACCAGCAGCTGTCAGAGCTTCTGACCGCGGGTGCACTGGACCTGAACAACCACTCACACAGGTGGGGACCGCAGCTCATGCCATTTCTTCTTGTAAATTCATCTGGATCATGAGTTTCACAAACGTGCAGCGGGTACATATAAAAAGCACAGTGAGTTTTTCTCCACATTGTGATAACAAGCCGTTGCACCCCTCCAGGGACCGTGTGATTGGTCTGATGATGACAGCATGTGACCTATGTTCTGTTACCAAGCACTGGCAAATCACGCGACTCACAGCCAACGACATCTATGCTGAGTTCTGGGCCGAGGTACAGAAGGACCTTTCTACTGTCATGTTAAAGACTTCAGTGTCAGAAAGTTATTATTATTGTCAACAGAGGTGAGAAAGATATTAAGTTTGATTTAGTTAATCACCTCATCGCTTGAATTTACCAAAGGGAGATGAGATGAAGAAGATTGGCTTGCAGCCCATCCCCATGATGGACAGAGACAAGAAGGATGAGGTTCCTCAAGGCCAAGTGAGACCACCCCAGTCACTAAAGTGTCCTCTTCATATGTCTCATGATGACTATTTGACCAACTCTACATGTTACCTATTATTAGTCTCTGTCTAGATAAGTGCCAAAAAGAACAGCAAAATTTGTCCATAAGCATGTCTCAATGGCTGTTTTTGTTTTTTAGTTTTGCTTTAAAAAAACACTTAAGTGCAAGCTTTATAGTGACATAGAAACACGAAATTTAGAGTAAGTGTATAACACTCAATAGAAAGCCCCCCACAAAAAACAGATAATAGATATCCGCTAATTCCAGCATCACCTGTACCTGCTGTGGAGCACATAAATTCATTAAAAAGCGAATCAAAGGAATTTGCACTGATGGGACATTTTTCCGCAAAAGTTATTCCGTTTCAAAATGTTTTTTATTTTGAGATTCATCTCACAAATATGGGTTGCATATGTTCGAGAATATACAACTATTTTTTTTGCAAAATTCTAAGAATTATATCCTGGCTCCACATTCATCAAATATCTTGGTCTACATGAGTCCAAATTAACAGACATATTTTAAAGACTGCTGTCATTACTTTAGGGATAGTTTAAACTCTTAGAT
Organism: Fistularia tabacaria; assembly: GCA_901007705.1. Lineage (NCBI taxonomy): Eukaryota > Metazoa > Chordata > Actinopteri > Syngnathiformes > Fistulariidae > Fistularia > Fistularia tabacaria. The sequence continues at coordinate 76,740 of CAAKHD010013983.1, forward strand.
CATCATTTATTCCAAACTCATACAGAGCTTCTTTTCAAGTCTTTACTGTGACAGCTCTTGCCACACAGCCCATCAGTTAGCAGACACACTTACAATTCAAGTTGTCTATATTCTCAGCTGCCACTAGAAATGTTAAATACCTAATTATTTAACCTTATAATTCTATATTTTCAGGTGGGATTCTACAATGCTGTTGCTATACCATGTTACACGACACTAGCAGAGCTTTTTCCTCCATCCAGTCCTCTTTTAAAAGCTTGCAGGTAAGTATCCTATAGAAACGTTACATTCCCCTGAGAAGTTATAAAGGTATTTCTTTGGTTTCTTTCTTTATGATATGGTTCTGTTTGATTGTTGTTTTTTTAATGAATGCAAGATCCAGTACTTCCACACTACATTTTTTTTTCAGAAATCTTACACTGTTGAGAAATTTACTGATGATAGCATGGCAAAAGTCTGCTCAAGATACCAACAAAGGTACTTGCTGCTGTACAGCATCACATTAAATTAATTCCACACTTATAATTAATATACACGTTTCTACAGTTTTAAATGGATCCAACCACTATTGTCACCATGTTCGCAGTGAAATGAACCCAGTGTCACTGTTTACGTTTGATTTACAGAATCAGACTTTGCATCTGCTTTTCTCGCTAGAGTATCCCACCTGTTTTAAAAACATTAATCTGTAGGGAATGCGAAACAAAGTGAGCAGTGTAATATTTCGACCCCTGCCAAACATCAGCCCTGGGCCCAGGTTGGGCAAGTGGCCTAGGCCCCATGGAGCCTTCACGCTTGTTATGGGATCTACCACAGATATGTAAACTACATAAGGCTGCTTAACTGAATGAAAAGCAGAAAAGGGCAGCATTTTGCGATCACAGTTCGGCTTGGCAATTCAACAAGCAGGGGGAGTTAATTTCAAGACAATAACTGACAGATCCACAATAATAAATTTTGCTTCCTGTTTTGTTTTTTCTGTCTTGGATGAAAGACTTTTACTACAAATGGCAAATAGTCATTCAACGCAATTTGGTTATGCAGCTGTTTCCATATTGACTGGTATAACTTTTCAAATGTTGAAATGTTGTTACTCAAATACTGCATCCATAACTTCTTGAGCATCATTTTTTACACATGCTCATGGGGATAAGGAAGTACAGCAGTATTCTAACAAATGAATATTTCTTTTCCTTCTAAATCACAAATTTGAAAATTCCTAGCACTTAACTATTGCATGTTGAACTTCCAAATAATTTACTTTTCCCATGATATTTAGTTTAAATGTATTTTAAATGGTGTCCTCTAAGCATAACAAACAACCAAACCATTACAAAGAATTTGACTAAATGATGCAATACGTGACAAATCACTGTGCTAAACAGCACAAGGGGTACACTACATATCGCTGAAAAAAATGTCATAGTGACGTCAATCAAGTAAAAACTAGAATACAATGAAACATACCTATAAAATTTGGGATCACTGCAAAATTGTAAAGGAACATCAACACATGGCTTATTGCACATATCTACAAGTTGCATTTTGTATTATGATTTGCTCCAAACCAATTATGAATATGAGAACGGTGTTTCTGTGTCAATATATTCGGGACATCATTGTACACAGTGAAACTGAGCCATCCAAGTAGTACGAAATATGTTTGTGGGGACAGAGGCCTGTAGCATTAGCTCACAACTAACATGATCATGCTCTGTCTGAATATTATTTTTAGAAATTAGGAATTTCCTTTGGAACTCTATTATGAATCTAATGGATATTCTTCCTGTTTCCAGAGAGAACTTGGGTCAATGGGAGAAGATTGCACAGGGAGAAGTGGAGGACATTGTTCCGATCAGGCCTACTGATTCAGGCCCAGTTAAGGTGGACAACTGAACACCAAAGGGTTGCTGTCCCACCAAAGGAGTACAAGCTGAACCTGCTACAGAGATGCAGGAAACAAGAACCCATATCCTGTGTGAACAGGAGATGGATCAAATAACGGCGCCTTGACTTTGAAAACACACAGTTACCTCATTGGGTGACAGAGGTGTCAACACTGACGGTTTCACCGATCCCAGAGACTGACAGACAGCCAATGGGGAGGGACTTTAACCCATCACCCTACATCCTCTCAGCTTGGGAATTCGTTTAGTAAAATGGACTTGTGCCATTTTTGGTTCTTTATTTGGCTTTTTAATGTTTTTTTTTTTAAATTGGTCTTGTATTTGAGAGGCCTTACTCTGAACCTTTCACAGGCTAGGATATGTGAAATTTTGTCCTTGGTTCAGGCTTTTGAAATGGTACTGTTTGCCTTCTGTGGTAAGTTTATCATTACTACTTCAGCAAGGTATTACCGGAGACAGAAGGAATGTGTAGAACAGAGTGATGTTTTGATGCCACCTAATAGAGAGGGGGGACGTCAGAATGTTTTATTTTGTTTTTGTTAAGTTTTACTTTTCATCAAAATCCTTTGCAGTACTTGAATAAAGACGATATACAGCCTATTCTACATGGAGATTGCAAAAATCCCCTACAGCATATTTAAAAAAAAAACGTGGATGATCTGTGACAAGTGGACTTAGATAATGTCGACACTTATGAACCTAGTCACAAGAGAGTCACAATGTTTCTCCCTGCAGTGGACCCCTCAGCACTGCTCCCAGCCACCGCTGGCATTTAGGAACCTGCTGCTTAGTACATCAACGTCTTCTGATTAATAGGATCCAACCCCAGGCAAGCAGTCATAATATTTGTAGGACAGAGGTCACAAGACAAAAAAAAGACATGATACACAAATATCATCTGTTTCACATCAGTTATCATTAGCCAAGACTGCATACTATTGAAAACTGATTCCACTCAACTAACGTTTTTTCACGCCTGTATTTATTTTAAACTGCAAAAATTGGTGAAGTGCCCAGTGGATTGTAAAAATTAGTTTGTCTGCTGTGACATAACTAACTATTGCATTCTTGCCACCATATGTAATTTCCAAATAGCATGCTAATTGATAACACATTGCTAAGACATGATTGATTTTTGAAAATCTAATGAATCCGAGGTGAATGGTCTCTTGTCTTCTATGTCAAAGCAAGATATCAGGACTCTGAATATGTTTTCCATTGTGGCCAGGCACAGCAGCTCAACACAAGAGCTCTCCAGATCCAAGCCTGAACTCCATGCTATTGTCAGCCTCATAATATCCCACAATGCCTCATCTATTAAGCTTGCATGCATGTTTCTCTGGGATTATACCACAAGAATGTTTGTTGACTTTTTACAAGTGTTCAGCAGAGCTTACCCTGATGTTCATAACTTGTCGAAGGAAGTAATGCTTCAACACATGCATTTTCCCCCCTTAAAATGAGGTTTAAGGAACCTCCAAAATACTTTTTTTGTCTGCAATTGTCATTCCAGGGGACTTTGTCCCTCCAAGATTGAAATTACAGTTCAAATAAGTTGTTTAACAACTCATACTGTGGCCCCAATAGTGTGAATGTACATTTCGATTAATGTTTTTGATTGCAGAATCTTGGTGGTGGCATGTGGGTTAGTACACCATCAATTTCCTCAATTTATTCTGTCTTACTTTTAAGAATTGCTTCCAGTAAGCTTCAACCAAGAGCAACAATTAGCATGCACCTATACAGAACTTTATATATAATTTTGCATATACAGTAATAGGTGTATACTGTGTACAATCTAGGAGTTAGTTTGTACATTCTAAGATGTATGCGCTGATGGTGCTAAACTCAACGGCAGTCGTGCACTTTCTGAGTGTGTGTGTGTGTGTGTGTGTGAGTGTGTGTGTGTGTGTGTGTGTGTGTGAGAGAGAGAGCGAGCGAGCGAGCGAGCGAGAGAGAGAGAGAGAGAGAGAGAGAGAGAGAGCGAGAGAGCGAGAGAGAGAGTTTGACTGTCTGTTTCCCCACTCCAACCCCCATGGTTGAGAACATGGTTAAATCCATAACACTGCACTGTCCCTTCTACTTTTTAGCACCAGTTATATCCCATTGTCTGCACTATGTTTAGCTTATGATCTTTATCATTATTATTATTGGTGATGATTATTATTGCTATTATTACTATTGTTATTTTCTTAATTAGAGTTAAATTTAAATTAACTTATATTTTTTATACAAAGAAAAATGATGTTGGCCTTTTTGTTTTGTACAAAGTAAACATTAAGATAAACAAAATGGTCTACATATGTTACTGTTACCCAGAATAACTGAGGAATGTCTCAATTGTAAATGTACAAGCAGTAGCCCAAATTACTTTTATTAAATATCTGAAAACAAAATATTTCTGTGCCAGATCTTTCTTTAAACTTGGTTTTATGTTTAACAACCTGTTTGGTAATCTGTTGGCGCATGATATGAATGGAGATCCATGAAATGAGATCATTGTGTTTGGATTATTTCAGAACTGACACAAAGTAGAAAGGTGATTAAATTCTCAAATTTTACATTTAATTTAAAGTAAAGAATAATTAATGGTGTTTACTTGGTTGAGAAAAAAAGAAGTGAAAGTTTATTTAAGCAGGAGCAAAGGAATCAGAGATTTACTGGGTTTCCTCCCACTGTACAAAATTAGCAGAAGATTGTCAGTAAGTTGTAATATTAGAATGAATGGCTGGCTGTGTCCATATGTGGCCCTGTGATCAAACAATGACCAATCCATGGTGTACCCTGCCTCTAGCCTAGTGTCAGATGGGAAAGGCTTCATTCCCTTGAAACACATTTCTAGAGAACATTACTCCAAATGAATATGAGTTTATAGGAATTTACATTGTTTCAGCAGAAATCATAATCCCCCTAATAGCAAGTCATCACACTTTTTTGTACAGATTGTATAAAAATATGAGAAACAAAATAGAAAAGCTGAATATAGTTCTTTAAGTCTTTGAATTATTGTTAATGATAACGAACAAATGGGATTTGTACAGTTAAACCTTTCAAATGCATCCAGCCAGAAAAGAAGATGGATCAATTAAAACCACTGCTGAAAGTGAGGCCTGCTGTCTAATTTCATGATGCAACACATTTGAAGTTCGCCTACTCGTATCAACCCAGAATGTAGCACTTAAATCCCAGGGGAACAATTATGACTGGCACAATGAACGCAACGCAAGCAGTACGCGCTTCGGTTTCCGTGACAACCGAGTACAGAAAAGCTGTAACAGACACCGTCTCCGTGACGAGGGGTTTGCATTTTGTCGTGATTTTGTTCAAATGAGCATTTAAGAAGCAGGTGAGTTGCTATTTCAGGTTTTCAAAATTCCTTTTATTTTCTCCACAGGCTTTCTGCCATTTCCTGTACACATGTTGAAGTATCCGGCAGCAAACACCACCTATTTTTTGACTTATAATAATGTCAAAATAATAATAATAATGCCGCTTTCATCGTTATTCATTGTTAAGTGAAGTTAGACCATGTTTTTCTCTCACATTAATGCTGCTACAAACATTTCACAGTGTTATCAGTTGTATTGAGATTTAAAGTCCGTAATACTTCTCCATTGCTTTGCAATGCATGTTTTCAAAACAAAACGCTCTTTGCCCTCACAGACATACTAGCCCTCAGAAAGACAAAGCCTGAAAACTGTTAGTGCAACTTCCCCAGGCTGCTGCCACCTGCTGAAGCCGGTCCAAAGGCTGAAATCCTGGCCTGCTCTTCAGGTCAGCTGGCGCCCCAGAGTCTGAAGTCCATTCAGTCCAGCAATGAGACAAAGCAGTCATCCTGGACTGGGTCTCAGAGCCAGGAAGAAATCCCAAACCCTCTGACACTCCAGCAGAGATGGACTTGGGCTCAAGGAACAGATCACTTATCACATGTAGACAGAAAAGATAAAAATCTACCCCAAATAGTTTATTGTTCCCCAAAATCTTTGCCACGTCATCAAAGATCCTCCTCACAGAAAATGTCAATCTTCTCATATGATCAAGAGAGAAGCAAGGCTTCTCATAACTGCCAGGTAGACCAGAATAAAGAAGGCCTACTAAAGACAAAATCACAGTTTGGCCGGTTGGTCACTGCCAAGAGCAAATCAGATCAGAACCGAACAGGGGAGCTGAATGTTAGTGAAATGTATGAAAGGAAAGTACACAAAATGAGAATGGTCTGACATATAAACAAACGGCTCTGAGAATCTTAAACAATTTTGGACCAAGTAATTGTTTTGGAGTTGAAAGAACACATAAAAACATGTAGGAATTTACTTATTTGATATGTTAATTCTAAAACCTAGAAACACTGACAAAACATGTTCATCTGTTCTACATGTTCAGAATCACATAGGTTGGCCAAACTGATAGTTGTACATGAGGTTCAAATCTGACACTTACCAATTGCAAGCATGGTTTACATTTGTATTTGTGTGTGTGTGTGTTTGGGCCTGTCATTCACAAGAGCTGAAGAAGCTGTCAGCACAGAGCTGGCGGATCGCCTTGCGGTGTTCAGTGACGTCTTTAATGATGTATGTGTAGACTCACCAGTATTTGGAGGCATCCTGGGGGAAATTAAAATTTTTCCATTTCCTCCCTACGCACTAGCACATTTTTAGCATGTGCCATCAAAATGTATTAGTGCAGAGAAAGGGTCCCTGGTGCTTCAGGTGGAAGTAGAGCAGTCACTGGAACCTGGTCATGAAGCATCAGGTCACAGGTCATCAGAAGGCAGCATGCCCTGGGGTTGAAGACATATCCCTCATACATTTGGCAACTTATGTTTGCAAATGTAATTGTATAACTTAGAATTAGAATGTTGTATATCTTTATTCCTATGAGCTTTTTCTGCACTTTGCTGCACCATCTATCTATCTGTCTGAAATATCAGAGGAAACATACTGCTTTAGTTTCATTCAGTTAGTACTCATTACTGTGCATTACAGATATGATTAAATTGATTGATTGAAGCATCATTAAGTGATTGTGAATACTTCTACAGATAATATAATGTTTTTCGATGTGGGAACAGTCCTCTGAACATTGTTTTTCTTCTATATTGCACCGCATTGATATTTTCTATTTATGAGAGAAAAATATTTGTTTTTCTCTTGGCACCTGGGCTCTACATGTCATACGTGAAGTACATACGCATAACTGAACCATTGATAACACTTTCTACTTTTTGATTATTTACACATTTGATAAAACTGACTGAAATGATACTTCTGTCTTTCAGAGTGATTATGATTTATGTATCAATCACTTAATGACTTCCCAGTCTTCACTACTCTGCACTACACTGCTGGAAGTAAAGTAAAGTACGCTGGCTGCAGGTCTACATTTTATATGAAAAGTTGAATGATACTGTTAAGATATAACATGGATTTGAATTTTGCGTGTCATTTAATCAGTCTTTGAATTGTATGTTAGTGTCCGTGACTATGGATTGATTTTTTTTCCTGACTATAAACATTACAAATAATTAAAGTCTACTGTAATGAGTGTTACATTGTGTAAGAAGGAAATTCAACAAACATTGTGTTCTTTGGTGAAATTAGTACATATCTGCATTGCATGATCATACCTTAAGGGTTTGATTTAATTTGTCTTCATGTTGCTCAAATCGCTACACATACAGAGATTCTTGACCTTTTTACAGAAGCTTTAGAAACAATGTGTCTGCATATATTTTTGTCTCTTTTCATGACACTATGTAGTCTCTAGACCCGTCATGTTAGTATCCTGGATCTGGAAGAGTAGAGTTTGACAATGCAGTAAACAAAGTTTCCACATTGAAGGAAGAGGTTATCAAAATCCTACAGGAGAGAAACAGGTATGCCTTACTTCTTCACTCACCAGATCTCAACCAATTAAACACCTATGAGAGACTTTCGACTGAGGTATTGCACTCTTATTTCAACCTCAAAGTCCAAAATGAATAACAGAATGTTCTAGCAGCTCTTAGCCCAGAGGACAGAGACATGAACAGTAAGTCTCAAGACAGCACTGTACAACACTAGCATATCCAATTTCTAAACCACATTTAAGTGTTTGCTATTCACAACCCTGTAGGGCTATAGCACATGCTCACTTTTTAGATACAATTCTCTGTGGTGTGGACACTGACGAATTAATCACTCAGTCATGCCAAAAGGCATAAAAGAGTCTTGTAGTATCAAGTACTCTGTAACTTTATGTTACCTGCAGGGGTATGTAAATATATACAAGTATGAAATATACTATTCGCAGCAGTGCATTCTTTTCTGATTCCACTATTTGAGCAGATTGCCCCTGTCAGCATCCAAGAAGCTTAATGTATTGAACATGTACAAGGAGGTCCACAAAGACATGGTGGCCTCTGACACAGCTGCAGCCATAGAAAGATTAGTCAGACATAAAGGCACATGTCCTCACTTTGCCCTCTTCAACGGAGACTGAATATTTCTACAGCTTGATTTTCATTTTAATCGGTCTCTTCCTTTAAAAATAAAGTTCAAATTCTGAAGTATTGATTTCTGAAAAACATCTGTCTGAACCTTTGATTTTGTCTTCTTTTCTGATGGCTTCCAGACGGAGATACTGAGGCTAACTGCTTAAAGTAACTGCTTGTTACAAGGGAGGCAAGGGAGTCTGACATTTTTATTTTCATATCATCATTTATATTTAAAAGAATGCTGCATGGTACATTAGCCCTTTTGCCATTATCTGGAAGCACAATGACAACATAGATCTCTCTTTGTGAGTGTGCTGTAGAATACCAAAATCGGTGAACTATCGGTGGTACTCTATCTCCATCAAGTACTCCAGACCCTCATATGTTTGTTTTATGAGTTGTATCATCAACACATTATGAAATTTTAACATTGAAATTATTTGTGGTTACTGAGGGAAATAAATTGCCAGAACTACTCTCCAACAAAAAGTTGTGGCTGCAGTGATAGTACGTAGCATCTAAATGATCTTGTGAAATAGTTTAAATTTTTCAGTTGAAATCTGTTTACGAAAGTGCATTTTTAAGGTTATTTGCATTTTAATATTCACTTCAGGACACTTACAGTATATTGTTATTTAGGCATCATACTAATACGTTCATTTTAATCAAATACCTTATCAATTATTTCATTTTGTTACTTTTTTCTGTCTAGAACTCCAGTCACGGCGAGTATGTCAAATGACTTCTCCATGCTATTTTGAGAAGTTTGGCTTTGAATTTGCTTCTAAAACTGCTGTAGCTTTGGATTTTAAAGTATTATTATAATGACGACTATGTTATGTTTCATAATAAAACTATAACTCTTATCTGATTTTGGTCTACTTTCCGTAGAAAGGTTGTTACTTGCCTTAAGTATTAAAGACAGTGAATACTCTTCCCAGCTAGTGGGAGTCATGTTTTAGATTCTGTGCTTTCTCATAAAGTGCCTGGAAAATAGCATCAACATCGTGCTGAAAAGAGCCAGGGCGAGCAAAACCATAATTCACATTTGTCAGGAATACTTGTGATCCTTAACTTCTACTTTTCCCACCTCTTTATCAGTACGGCTTTATGGAGGAAATTCATCGTAATCTACAAGCAGAGGCACAACCTTCATCATCAAATAAACTAGAGGACATTTTCTCATAATTTAACTTTTGAAATAAAGATTCCCTAATGTATTATTTTGAATAAAAATAGTAAATCTGCATTTATTATTTTGACTTGAATTTATTAGCCCCCTCAAAACACTCAAATGTTGAAATGTAATGTTTTTTTTACTTGAAGTCAACATCTATAACAACTGGCAAGTATTCTTTTACCACCTTTATCTGTCTTCTGGAAGGAAAATAAAAATGAAATAATAAAAGTGGATTCCTTCATTGAAAACCAACCAAAGCAGAATTGTGAATTAATGACAGTAATAAGCTACTGATCCATCTTAATATTTCTTTGTAGTTCCTTTACTTTGGTAAAATAAGTAATATGTTGCATTACATTTGTTATTTGTTAAGATAGTTCAGTAAAAATAGAGAATCCCCACTATAATGTTTGCAGTTATCCTGCAGTTGAATTACAGTAGTCAGTTTGACTCCTAACATCGATTATGTTTATTTCTTGGGACAGTTTTATTTCTCAATTCTTTGCATTTCTTAATTAGACGAATAACTCCACCCCGTTAAAAATGAAATGGAATAATTTTACATCATGTGTGGCCTTCTGACGATCTTGTGGTAGTTATTATGAACAAGAACACTATCATGCCAGAAAAAATAGTAAAATGCTTTTTTGTTGTCTGAGTTTGCCCTGTTTGTGAGTGTCATTGGGATCAAATCACGTACCAATAATTTCATCCAAAAACCTTCCCAAACCTTAGTCACTTAACTAGGAGGGGTATGAGATATTCATATTACAAACTTTGAGAAGGGGCCCACAGTTTGTAATTCTTAAAACCCTTGCCATAGAAGATTAGGATGATAAATGAGAACAAGCTCTCCTCTCATTTCTGTCTGCTCTGGACAATAGCAACCATTCATTCATACAGACGGAACACAGCAGTGGATGGAAACAAAAAAAACTTGAAACTTTTAGCACATGGAAAAAAACACTGTTGAAATAATAAACAGACTTTTTGTGAAGAGTGCCACCAGACATTGTTAAATAATTTAAAAAAGCAGAAGGAGCTCTCTCCTCTTTAAACACTAGGGGACAGCAGTGAACTTCTGCAAAAGAGGTACAATGCTGTATTTTCATGTTACACATTGAATGATTTATATTTGCCCAATGAGGAATATAAATAGCATGAGAGAGTGTCAGTGAGAGTAACGGTCCTTTTTAGATGGCAGTTTCTTGATCAAGGCCAGGCTGAAATGCCAGCATTAGCTGGCAGTGTTGTTGGTCATGAATACAGAGGCATCATCTCTGGGCTCAAATTTCATGTGATTCCTGAGTCATAAAAAAACAATTATATGCTGATTAGTCTGTGATGAATTTGCCCATCTGATGCACTCAAGTATCACAAAGGACAACAAGATTACTAAAATATATTGAAGCTTTCTTTCGATTGATATGGAATGCCCTTTGCCTCCAACATGAGTGATTGCCCTGCTGTCTGCTCCAGCCTAGTCAGGGGTCAAAGTCCACTCTTTGGCTGTCGGCTATAGCAGTGTGTTTTCGTCCCTCTTTGTCAAAGCTCCTCTCGACCCGTTAACAACGCTCAACCTTGTTGAAAGAAGCTTGTGAGCCACACCATGCTACTTCGGACTCTGGCCCTACTCCTCCCCTGTGTATCCCTGGCACTGTCCGCCACTTTAGGCCATTACCAATCTGAGGAAAAGGAGTTTGAGGTTCCTGCTGTGGATTCACAAGAGACGGCTGGAGATGTGCCAACTGCCTCTGACAACACAGAGAAGGAAGATGACTCAGAGACTACAGAAGGTGCAGGAAAACAACCGCAACTACCTGCTGAATTATTGAAAGCTGATGATCGAGAAGATGACAGTCATGAAGTAGAGACTACTGATATTGTCGATGAATCCCCAGTCAATGAAACAGTAGAAGATACCGATAAGCCTGCTGGAGACATGGAGCTGACCGGTAAAGATCTGATCCAACAGGAGCCTCCTCTCGGCCCAATCCAGACTAACCAGTCACTGAGGAATTCTTTGACATATGACTACAATGACAGGTGGAGCCTCAACTTAATCAGAAATAGTTTCCAGACTGCCCATGGCTACTTCGATTCCCTGGTGGAGCTGGTGGGGGGATATAACGGTGTCTGTCAGTACCGCTGCAAATATGGTAAGATGAAACATTTAACTATCTTGAACATTCAAGAACGAGAGCCCGCAGAAGTTTTATCATAAATAGGAGCTCCCTAGATATTTCCCAAGATATCTACACCTCTACACTCAAATAAACAAATAAAGTGTCTGAGTAGAACCAAGTTGGGTTCTTTGGCTGAAACCCTTGGTGATTTCCAGCAGAGCCTGACACAAAGGTTCAATGAAGGGCATCATCTAAGAGGTTCCTCAGAGAACCGATGGTTTTGTAAAACCTTTAATGATCCCAGACCTCCTTTTTTATCACAAGGTTTCGTCTTGAAGGCAACTGGAGAGTTTCACCAAGTCGCTTTATATTTCAAGCTTTGAATAAGTATTCTAATGATCAGACATACTTCAGATCAGATAGGTTTTCAAGGCCTCCTCTAATTTTTTGTGAAAAACAGGACAATTCCGTTACAAAGTGTTTTTCTGATACAAATACTCTGGCAAAACCTCAGCCACTCAACGAGTTTGAGGTTTTGGTTTTGATAAATTGTTGATCCAAGACGTCTTTTTTCCTCTTTGGATATTCTCAACAAAATGCCATCCTGCTTTTCACAGTTTATCTCTCAAATTCAGCTCCTTCCAGTGCTGTCAGTGTTTCAGCTTCACTGCTATCATATATTGGGAGAGATTTCCAGACTGTGATAGTTCTATGATGCATGGATCAAGCTGCTGTTACTGATAGGGATGCATGTCAAAGGTAGACGTTTGCACAACCAGTACAGACCCCATCTCAGAAAGTCACTTCTTATCTGTAAAACGATAAATAACTGAGAACAAGCAGACCAGGACTTGAACGTAGATGGTGGTGATGATAATGATAATGATGATGATGATGATGACCACTCCTAAGATCACAAACGAAATGGTTCACGACTGTTTCCCCAGGCGATCTTCCTCAACCTCGGCCACGCTATCAGCTTCCAGAGCCCAATGGCTGCAGCTCCTCTCTGGTGGGATTACAGGTGAATGCTGCAGTGGGTGACCTGCTCATAGCATCACAGCGCTGCCACATTTTTAAAGCTCATCAAGTATTTTGCCTGGAGACACTTAAGTAAAAGTACACTGTTCTGAAAAAAGTGCTTTTCCTCTAACAGCTTAACCTGGGCATACCAGCAATGACTAACTGTTGCAACTTGCTGGACACCTGTTATGATACTTGTGGCAACAACAAGTACGACTGTGACACCCAGTTTCGCTCTTGTCTCCATGACATTTGCTCTGATATTAAGAAGAGCCTCGGCTTCGGGTCAAAATTGCAATGTGAGACATTTACAGACATCCCTCTTCCCCTTTTTTACCATGCATAATTTAAAAAAAGAGCAGTTACATGCTTTATATCATTGGAAATTAAAATGAAAACTTTTTTTTTTTCTTTTCAGCCTGCGAAGCAGTGGCAGACACATTATACAACACAGTGTGGACTCTTGGATGCAGACCTTACATGAACGGCCAGAGGGCAGCATGTGTCTGCAAAGGAGAGGAGAGAGATGAACTTTGACACCCGGACACATGCTCGAGTCTTCGAAATAGAGAACTTACAGAACCAAGGGTATTTGCTCGACATTAAATTTATTTATAAGCTGCTATGGACAGAGATTACTTCACAAGGGGCATTCTCACAGTACAGATCCTTCAACTCAATGGCAAGTGAATAAGGTTTCTCAGACTTTTTTCACTGGAAATACAACAAATGTTAGGCATTTGAATCTGACTTTTACAATATTAATAACCTTATAATGTATACCCTTCATACTCCATTTCATTTTCAGTCCTCCGTGACTCCATTATCATTAATTACTTTGATGACTCCAAGCAAAAATTAATTCCCTCCTTTAAGTATGACACAAGAAAATTATCACAGTTCGCCCACTTGCTTGTTAGTTTCGTTTTAACATTTGTGCTTTATCTGCTCAAAACCTACAGAAGTCATGGTCACGAATTTAGTGCAACCCTATTACAGCTTAATGTTAAGTTATTTTCCTGTTATTTGTGTTCTCCATGTAAGTAAATGTATGAGTAAGTGCAACAAAGCTGACAATGCTATGATTAAGTGAAGGAATCATTTTCCAATATCCCACTCTGCTATTGCTCTCGCACCACACTGAAATGTCCAGCATGATCCCAATCCATTACACTCAGAGTGAATCCAGAAATATCATACCACTATGTTTCAATTTCATGCTTTGTGCAAAACTGTTACCACTAAATCTTTTAACTGGAAATCCTAAGGAAGCCTGAGAGATACCGGAAATATTGACCTAGAAAACCATTCCCCATCCAGTAGATTGCTAAAAATGGATGGTTGCCCTAAAGGACTTTTAATAGAAACGTAATTTACTTTTAATGCTGGTATATTACACTGTCAGAACATGTGACTGCACTACACTGACTTGGATGAATTAACCAGGATTTGAAAGTCAAATGAAGTCTGTCAAATAAAATGAGAAGTCAACTCATTCCAGCTGATTGATGTGCTGCTTGTTATTTTTCTGGTCGTTCTTTGCTTCGTGTTGGCATTAAATTTCAGGCAGGATGAAGATGGGGCCTCCACTTAGCATGTGTTGCTCCTGAGACTCAAAACTTTGAACTTCCCGCCGGGCACGTCCCCGACATTGCTGAGAGCAGCGAGAGTCTCTTGTCCCGCATACTAACACCTGACAGTGAAGGAAGACTTGCTGTAAACGGAGATGATAAGAAGATGAGCACTGTGACCGCATAAACATAGGATTCATTCAAAGGGTCACATGGTATTCTGTGAGGCCTGAACAGCGTCATCCTACAGTCTAAACATAGAACCAACCGCCAGCTGGTTCCCAGCATGTTTTTACTCACTCGGTTTTCCTTGCCAATGAACTTGAAGACGGGGACTTGGTAGTGCTTTGAAAGCTGGTCCTTAGATGAGAACTGAGTGACCGTTTCATCAGAGATGCACCTGAGTGGAAGTCAGAATGAGGGAAAAAAAAAAAAACTTAAACAAAGGGCGAATGTGTTGACGCATACATTTCTAACATGACTCTTTAACGGAGTAAGCAGTAACACTGTTGTATTTTAAATAGGGAATTGTGAAAATAGATTATAGCTCTGTCGAAGAGCAGGAGCAAAGTCACCCAGATTTACCAGGGGAATGATTAAATAAGGTTTTCACTGAGATAAGGAGGTGGGTTCTGATTTTTCAACCTAAAAAAATCTTGCTTTCCTTGCACATTCATCACTGCCTGAGGTCGATGGCATTTTCACATGGGATTTCCTTGACAAAGTGGAGATTTCCTGTTCTATAACTTTTAAGAAGTTGATGCTACTCCCTGGCAGAAATACAGCTCCTGACTCTCACCCTGTTTAAAGAATCCTACAAAGACCAACTGTGAACTGTTTGTTTAACAGAAAGCTGCAGTTTTCCAAGGGTTCATGAAACTTTAAAAGGTCAGTTCATCCAAGCTGAAGAGGCGAAAAAGCTCCCTTTTGTGGCATCCATGTAATAAGACTTTTCAATATATATTTACCCACATGTTGGCCATAAAGATGTCTGTCTTCATTCAAGTAGAATTTAGATATCTGTCAATTATCTGTCAATGCCAACAAATTACAAAATTACGTCTTCATCACAGACCCGGTAGCTTTCAGGCGTCATCACAATGAACTGTTCCTGAAGTGTGTTTGTCTGAAACTGATGCCATCACATACTGTTATTATCCACAGCAAGTGAAGTTTAGGGAAGCTTATTACTGTTGTTTATCTTTCCAAAGAATAAAATTATTAGGACTGTGAGCTGCAAAGACATGATTGCAGTTTCTATCATTGTAATGGGTAGTACAGGGCAATCTCCACAATGGAAACTAAAACTTACAACGCACCAGTAGAAATTAGATCCAAGGCTAAATCTAATATGTTATTTGGTAAAGCTTGATTTTGTAAAGCTTGTTTATACTGCATTCACCACTTTTAAGTACATTGGCTTCTTTATCTTTGAGCTCTCCGATGATTTGCCATCCTGCCAAGAAGATCAGATTCTGATACCATGTTCTTATCTTACCACCAGATTCTTTTAGAAGTCACCTTGTGTAACCTGATGCATGATTATGTCAGTAAGGACATTAATCCAAAAGGATGTTCAGAGAAATGAGGTGGAACATGCCTTGCGTCTTCAGTGAATACTCAAGGAATTTATTTTATTTTTTCCCCCCTCCTGGCTCCCGGTATCCATATTTAATCATTAGTACATTTTTGTATCTGTGCACACAATCATTGATGGATTTCAATTATCAACATATTTTGATACATTCTTATCTAATTGTAACCGTACTTAAATTAGTTGGATTTCACTTACGACATAGAAAGAGACCAAACAAATGTCATAACTGAACCAATTTTGATGAATCTTGGAGGGATATTTAGATAAGTAATTATCTATATTTGTTCGTGTTGGCATAATAAGATTTTACATGAAACTTCATTAGTGTTTCATTCCGATGAGGGTGTGAGTAAATATAACACCTGGAGAGGGGAGAAAGTGTGTGTGTGATCCCAAAAAGAGGTTTAAAATGAAAAAAACATAGATGCTCTATTTTTTGAACTTACTGTAAGATTTTTTCTGTACAGTATAACACATTAAAACTGATATGACTTGTCCACTTACCCGTCTTTAATGAGGTAATATTTAAGTGCCTGGTCAGCTTTGGGCCCAGGTGTAGCAAAGCAACTCTCCACTAAGGCAGAAAGGCCTTCTACTCTCTCCTTGGGTTCCACTCCAAAGAACAGGGAATCGTGAAGGTGTAGCTGTGGTGGAGTGCGATAGGGCTCTGAGAACTCAGCACTCTTGAAGAGCTCAAGGGAGAAAGGGAAGAGGCCTTCACTGTGGCCGGCCAGCTCCAGTGCTGAGCCACGCAGGCTTGCCTGGTATCCGTCTGATACATGATACTCTCTTGGGAACTCGCAGGTGACTGGGAGCACCAGCTTGCTCGTACGGACAATTATGTCCTTACTGCTGCCTGGACTGCTTCTAGGGTGGCCTGTCACCAGGTTGGTACCCACAATCTTCTCATTTGTCACCTAGGGGCCAACTTTCAATTAGTTAGAGGTTTTCAGCGGCTGACAAATGCACAAAATGAACTTTATGACAGAGCTCTTTCATCGGTACTGAATGTGGATATTTCTACCCCAAATAAGTATCTAATCATAATCAGTATCTAAAGAAAGCACAGGTCCGTTGTCATGCCAAAGAAGTTTGCATTGTTGTGCAAAGACACATTGAACATTGCTTAAGAACTAATTAGCCTTTGTCCCAAAGTAACTACATCATGGTGATGATTCTTGAAAAATATAAATTTTGAGGTATTTATACTGATACTACATTAAACATGATGTAATAGGTCAATCGAAACCAAGACAGCAAAAGCAACTCTTCATTCAATGCATGCAATCATACTCCAAGCCTCTGACCTCCACCACGGTGCCGCAGGTCTTTAGGCTGAAGTTGAGGTTAATATGTGTGCCATTGGAGACACCCCGGCAAGAGGAGTTGGAAAGGAAAAGCTCCAAACCTCCAACAAGATCCTTAGGCACTGAGACTGTGATTGAGCTGGGATCACACTGAACTGGCACTGTAGTGAGGCAGACATTTACATTTATAATACATTTACAAAAACAATAATTCTTTACAGGTGCAAAATATCCTAGCATCACTCGATTGTTTGCAACGTTTGGGTAGTAGAGGAATTTGTGTGATCTTTAGTCTTTACAGCTTTCAGTGTAGCCTTTTTTTAGAGATAGCTACATCCATATTCTTGTGTTTCACAATGAGCATTGATCAATGATATCTACTTTTCACCATCACATATACACACCCTGACATGTGTGTTTGTCTTCACCAAGATCCAACCCCCTGGGACAGTGGCACTTGTAGGTGTCCGTTAGTGACAGGCAGCCATGGCTACAACCTCCATTGTTGCTATGACAGCCTGCTATATCTGTATGAGCCAAGATGGACACAGGCAGCCATGAAGCCCAAGGTTTGGTTGCCTAAGTCAATAATAATCGCAAAACACTAATTGTGCACGGTATGAATATAAGTGAATGGATGTACCTTGACATTTGTGTCCGTCCACATCCAGCACACGTCCTGGCAAACACTCACAACGACTGGAGCCTTTGGTATTCACGCAAACCTCAGTGCAGCCACCATTCTCCTTCTCACACTCATTCACATCTGACCATAACAAACACATCAAAGTTAGGTCAAATATTAGTTTCAGATGGGTGGTTCCTGGTTCTTTTTCACAAAGAGGTTAATACATTTTAAAAGACTGTAAGAGTGACTTCATATGACCGAGAGGACTGGAAAAAAGATGAATGATATAAAAGAGAGTGACAAAGATGAGAGTGAGAGCGCAGGTGAGTGATTGAGAGATGAGGATGAGAAGGAGAGAGGCAGATTTGGTTGATGGGAGAATAGTGACAGGGTTTCAGGCTTACCGGATTCTCACTGCATGCCTTGTCACCCATCGTTACCTACATCGCTGCTACATTTTATTGCCTCTTTGCACCTATTCTTTCAATTTTATGAACCATATTATTATTCAAAATATACTCTACCAGTGATAAACGTAAAAACATGGAATTCTACAGTTTTTCCGATTGAATTCATAAATGGATACAATGTCTTGAATGCCACAAGCCACTGGAGCACAGATGGAAAATAAACAAGAAAGAGCTTTGAAAAATAGACACCAAGACAACTGGAATAATATACAATAATAGCTGTCACACTTTGGTATCCCATTATGTTGTGTCAGTTATGCAATAACTGGCATAGATTTTTCAGACCAGAAAGATTGTGACATTAATTTATAGATGTCTCCAGTGAAATAATAATAATAATAATAATAATAATAATGCAGCCTCAGGGTGGCACAGGCCAGTGTCTCCCTGAGCAAGCCTTGGGGGGCATGGGTAAGTGTCTCCCTGAGCCGGTCCCAAGCCCGGATAAATGCAGAGGGTTGCGTCAGGAAGGGCAATGGGCATAAAACTTGTGCATAAACCAAATGAGTATCGAACGTAAGAAATTTATACCGCATCGGTTGAGGCCCGGGTAAACAACGACCGCCATTGGTGCCAATAACCTACAGGGTATCAGTGGAAATTGGGACACTGTCGGTTGAAGAAGGAGTGGAGGAAGGCATGTTCGGAAGCAGAGAGAGAAGAGGAAAGGCAAGAGTCTGGGATCAACAGTAGGGACTTTGAATATTGGGATGATGACAGGAAAAGGTAGAGAGTTGGTTGACATGATGCAAAGAAGCAAGGTAGATATACTGTGTGTCCAGGAGATCGGGGGGAAAGGTAGTAAGGCTACAAGCTTAGGAGCAGGTTTTAAGTTGTACCATCATGGTACTGACAGGAAGGGAAATGGAGTAGGAGTTATCTTGAAGGATGAGTTTGTTAGGAATGTTGTGGAGGTTAAAAGAATGTTAGATGGACTTATGAGCCGGAAACTGGAAATTGAAGGTGTGATGCTCAGTGTTGTTAGTGGCTATGCCCCACAGGTTGGATGTGAGTTAGAGGAGAAGGAGAAGTTCTGGAATGAGTTAGATGAAGTGATGCAGAATATCCCCAGAGATGAGAGAGTGGTAATTGGTGCAGACTTCAATTGACATGTCGGTGCAGGCAATAGAGGAAGAAGTGATTGGTAGGTTTGGTATTCAGGATAGGAACGCAGAGGGACAGATGCTGGTAGACCTTGCAAAAAGGATGGAAATAGCTGTAGTGAATACTTTTTTCCAGAAAAGACAGGAACATAAGGTAACTTATAAGAGCAGAGGTAGGACCATGCCGGTAGACTACATCTTGTATAGAATGAGTAATCTGAAAGAGATCAGTGACTGCAAAGTAGTGGTAGGTGAGTGTGTAGCCAGACAGCATAGGATGATGGTCTGTAGGATGACTCTGGTGACAAGGAAGATCAAGAGGACAAAGGCAAAGAAGAGGATAAAGTGGTGGAAGCAAAAAAGAGAGGAGTGTTGTAATGTTTTCAGGGAAGAATTGTGAAAGGCACTGGGTGGTCAGGGAGATCTCCCAGATGACTGGACAACTACAGCTAATGCGATCAGGGAGACAGGTAGGTGAGTACTTGATGTGTCGCCTGGAAGGAAAGTAGATAAGGTGGAATGAGGAAGTGCGGGAGTATATACAGAGAACGCGGTTAGCAAATAAGAAGTGGGACACTGAGGGGACTGAAGGGAACTGACGGGAGCACAGGGAGATGCACCGTAAGGTAGCGGTCGCAAAGGCAAAACAAAGGGCGTATGATGACTTGTATGGTCGGTTGGACAGTAAGGAAAGACAGAATAATTTATACAGGTTGGCAAAATAGAACGATCGAGCTGGAAAGGATATACAGCAGGTTCGGATGATGAAGGATAGAGAGGGAAATGTATTGACAGATGCGAGAAGACTGATGGGAAGATGGAAAGACTTTGAAGAGCTGATGAATGAGGAAAATGAAAGAGAGGGAAGGGTTGAAGAGGTGACTATTGTAGACCACAAAGTAGCAGAGATTAGTAAAGGTGAAGTGAGGAGGGCATTGAAGAGGATGAAGAGTGGAAAGGCAGTTGGTCCTGGTAATATACAGTACCTGTCCAGGTATGGAAGTGTCTAGGAGAGATACCTGTAAATGTTTCTGGTGAGATTATTGAACAGGATTGAAGAGAGTGAGAAGATGCCTGAGGAATGGAGAAGAAGTGGGATGGTGCCCATTTTAAGAACAAGGGGGATGTGCAGAATTGCAGTAACTATTGAGAGATTAAGTTGATGAGCCATAAAATGAAGTTACGGGAGTAGAGTATCGGAAGCTAGACTGAGAGCAGAAGTCAGCATTTGTGAGCAGCAGTATGGCTTCATTCCTAGGAAGAGTATTACAGATGCAGTATTTGCTAATAGAGAAGTACAGAGAAGGTCAGAGGGAGCTGCATTGCGCTTTTGTAAACCTAGAAAAAGCATATGACAGGGTGCTGAAAGAGGAACTCTGGTATTGTATGCGGAAGTATGGAGTCGCAGAGAAGTATGTTAGACTGGTGCAGGACATGTATGCTGGCTGTGGGACAGTCGTGAGGTGTGTTCAAGGTCGAGGTAGGACTTCATCAGGGATCAGCTCTGAGCCCCTTGTTTGCAGTGGTGATGGACAGGCTGACAGATGAGGACAGACAGGAATCTCAATGGACCATGATGTTTGAAGATGACATTGGGATCTACAGTGAAAGTGAGAGAAAATCTTGAGAGGTGGAGGTATGCTCTAGAAAGGAGAGGAATGAAGGTTAGTACGACAGAATATATTTGTGTGAA
The DNA here is from genome assembly GCA_901007705.1 of Fistularia tabacaria. Classification (NCBI taxonomy): domain Eukaryota; kingdom Metazoa; phylum Chordata; class Actinopteri; order Syngnathiformes; family Fistulariidae; genus Fistularia; species Fistularia tabacaria. The sequence continues at coordinate 97,820 of CAAKHD010013983.1, forward strand.
TGTGAGGAACCCGGGTAGAACGGTCAGGCTACAGGGAGTGGAGATCAAGAAGTTGGAGGATTTTTTAAATACTTAGGGTCAACTTAGGGTCAACAGTCCAGAGCAATGTAGAGTATAAGAGGTAAAGAAATGAATTAAAGCAGGTTGGAATGGGTGGAGAAAAGTGTCAGGGGTTCTATGTGATAGCCAGAATGAAAGGAAAGGTGTACAAGACAGTGGTGAGACCAGCGATGCTGTATGGTTTGGAGACAGTGACAATGACAAAAAGACAGGAGGCAGAGCTGGAGGTTGCAGAGATGAAGATGTTGAGGTTTTCTCTTTGGGAGTGACGAGGATGCATAGGATCAGGAATGAGTCCATCAGAGACACAGCACATTTTAGATGTTTTGTAGAGAAGGTCAGAGAAGCTTGACTAAGATGGTTTGTTCATGTACAGGGGAGGGATGGTGAATACGTTGATAGACGGATGCTGGAATTGGAGATGCCAGGCAGGAGGTCTAGAGGAAGACCGAGCAGAGGATGAAAATAATAATAATAATAATAATAATAATAATAATAATAATAATAATAACTGTTATTTTATTTTTGTTCTAGAACATAATAACCCAGCTTTTCAATTTTCCCCTGTTTATATATTTCTTATGCATAACTAGTATGTTTCTTTTCATTCTTCCTCTCCATCTGTCTCACCAAGGCATGTTTGACCATCGGGTCCTAGGACAGTTCCAGGTGCACAGAGACACTGAGACACAGGACAGTTAGGACCTGCGCAGTCCACCTCATCGCAGATGTCATAGAAATCTGCACAGCACACAGAAACAAGAATTAACACAAAAAAATGCTGAATTAATCAGCTTTCCACTAAAAACTCACTCACAGCCACAGTAGGCATGGAAGCAGACAGAGGGTCGGGACAGGCGGTACACAAAGTATCCCCCACTACAGGCCTTCACATCTACAGTGGCATTCCATTGGCAGCAGTTGTCACCATAACTGGCACACACAGGCAGGGTGACAATACCGTCTTGGAGGTGGGGGTGGGTGCCATTGAGCCAGATGGGCGCGTGGGTGCCACAGTGATTCTCGGCGATGCAGAAGGTTGGCATGGCATCGCCTGCCATGCCTGTGAAGCGGTACCACTCCCCAGACACCTGGCTGTCACAAGAAAGCTGGCCAGATGACTGGTTGATGTGATATTCTGTGTTCCTCCAGGGTTCATTCAGGCTTATGTAGGCAGAACAAGGGTCCAGTGCTGAGAAGACCAGGGAGAGACGAATTAGCTGGGCACAAGGTACATGCTTGATAAAGTGTTTTTGTTCGAAGATGATGATGAGCAGGAGAATCTTGAAAGGTTACATGTAATTACAGGAAATAAACTATACTGATCAATGTGGTCTATTCTCGCTTTTCACATTTAAATGGCATGAGAATCAGAAAAAATTGAGTAAAATAATAAAAATGCTCTTGAATTGAAGTTTCCTATTGATACTTGGGTCAGCTAACAGGAAGGTGGGCTGAGCATTTTAGACAAAATATTCATCATGATATTTTCATTCCTGTTAACAAGGACCTGCTTAGGCATAAAAAAAATCACCTGTCAGTTAGATATTAAAACAAAATTAAATCTGTTACCTGAAAGCCATTGTTTGAATTCTTTTGGATGCAACATGGTGCTGCATATGAAATATGACAGGTATCATTTATTTGACCGTTTTCATGCTCAAATAAATTATTTTTATTTCTAAAAAAAAGAGCTGTGATCTCAGTTCTTTTACATTCCTGTTTTTTTTGTCTTCCAGACTTAATCACTGTGGACTCTTTATTTTTTGAGTAAATCCCTGGTGTTTTTCTAAAAGGTATTTTTTTTGCTAATTTTCGCTATTTCATTCATTGTCTGCCACTTATCCTGCATTCAAGGTTGGAGGTCAGCCTGGAGCCTATCCCAGCTGTCATCGGTTGGGAGGCACTGTACACCCTGGTGTGTCGCCAGTCAATTAGAGGGCCACATATACAAACAAACAACCATTCACTCACTCATTCGGGGGAACTTTCCCAATTTTTCCAATTACCCTGCTGCATGGACTGTGGGGGGAAACCAGAGGAAACCCATGCAGACACGCGGGGAAGCCACAAACTCCACACAGAAAGGTCCCCTTGTCGGAATCGAACCAGGGTCCTTCATGCTGTGAGGCCAAAGCACTAACCTCTGCACCACCATGCCATGATTTTCGAAAGATGGATAGGAAATTATATATCAAAATCATTGATATGTTAACACTTCTGCCTCACAGCAAGAAGTACCTTGGTTTGATTCTGATAGTGCTTTTCTGTGATGAGTTTGCATGTTCTCCCAGTGTCTGTGTGGGTTTTGTCATAGTTTTCCAGGTTCCCCCCACTGTCCAAAAACACTCAGAAGGTTAATTGGAGACCAGAATTTTGCCGTGATGTGTGAATGAGAGTGAGTGGTTTTATGTCTCCATATGTGGCCTTGTGATTGACTGACAGCTGGTCCAAGATTTAGCAAACTTCCTGCCCAATGACAGCTGGGATAGACTCCAGCCCCCTGTGACCCTGACATGAATAGAAGTAAAACAAAACTTAAATTAAAATATCACAGTACAATGTATCAATTCATGGCTGTTTGACCCATTACCTTTGAGAATGGCATAAAATGAAGGAGATTCTAAATTTATGTTCTTATTTATTTGCCAATTTTACATTTGCTAGCACATGAGTGACTGTTTAAATGTCTGCACATTCAGTTTTCATATATAAAAGCTCCATCTTTTACCAACATGCCAACACTGATCAGTTAGTTGGACAAATATGTCATCTTTGTGTATCTAAGATCAAATGCAAAACCGTAGTCAATTGTAGCTGAATCAAAAGCCAGCAAGCTCACAAAGGCTATTAATCCGACAAAACTTCTCATCTGTGACTCTTATACTGCAGCAGCAGAATCGGAATGTCAACTGAGTAAACAGAGTGCAGAAAACAATCAATAGGCTCTGCCCTTTTTGTGCCTGCTCAACAGTGTAATTAAGAGGCAGGTGTAAAACATTTGAAAAGAAAAAGACATGGGAGAGGATGGGAGGAAAGTGGACATGAGTTAGAATGGAGTTGATCACAGACAAACACGAGAGAGGCAGGACAGTTTGGGGGTAGGGGGCATCATTCTCATCAGGCCAGACTAGACAGTTGATAGTACATGACTGTTTATTACAGAAGTTATAACCTCCATCACAGTCTTACCAATTAACTAGATTGCTCCGCATCACCTTTCCAGAATAAACACAAAATCTAAATTGTGTTTTGGCAAATTTATTGACTTAACCTTAGTCCCTGGAAAAAAAAAAACTTAGACCATCTAATCTAGATAATAAATTCCAATTTTTCTTTTTCATCATTTATTAAATTATTTTTCCGCAGACACTAGTCCACAGTGAATGCAAACATTTGTTGACGATTATTGATTAAATGTTGGATTTGTAATTTTCAGTTTTAGCAAATGCTAAATTCATCAAACAAAGTGTGTTGACGGCTAAGGACATTGTGGTATGGCAATGAATACATACAGAAAAAATACAAATAGTCCCTCTTCATTTGTCTGTGTTACTTTCATCTGAATATTAGTATTGGTGATATTCTCCTCTCAAAGAGGATACAGATGAATCTACTAAGCTTCAGATCTGGTGGAAACACAAATGATTGGTCTGTTCCTTCACACCATTAAATGCTTGGTGTGCTAAATGTGTATTATTCATGGATAGAAATAGTCAACAAGAAATGCAGTACTTACCACAGTTTAAATTATTTAATGGACAGTTCAACACCAGAAAAAAAACATTGGCTTATTTAACTTTCATTTACAATAGAGATGCACTTTTCTTGTGGCCTGAAATTACATTGAACAACCGTGCATTCAACAACATTTCTTGCCAGAGACCATGGCCCAGTTACTAAAAATAATCTGACGATTATATATGAGATGTTGCTACATTGAATACATATTGATGAAACAGTTTCTCACAAATTTGCTGACACTTAGCTGTTGAATTATTCAGATGTAATGTTTTTGCACTTTTGAAAAAGTGCCACAGGATGAACTGCATCTAGTCAAAGTGTTTCTTTGGAAGAGTCAGACATCTCTGGGGCTGATATGTCTAAAAATCAGCATCTCACAACAAAGTGAGAAAAGAGATCAATTGCTTTTTTCTACATGGTACAAAAATTAGGCTTGAACCACTTTTTAGGTGTTTCTGTCTCTTAACACAATGTGTGGTCTGCTGCGACACATTACATTGATACAGCTTTAGTTCAGGGGAGGAACATTTCAAACTACTGGATTGTTTGTCTATTATGTGGTATTGTGGTCTATTAAAACTTGAAGAATATGATTCCTCGTAGAATCCAAAATGTTAATGTTTAAACATGGACCTAAATAAATGTGATGATCATAATATAGCATATTTCTGCCTATTTGGAGAGGAAATCTATGAGCTGTACACTCACCCACAGCTGAAACTGCAACAGTTTCTTGAAGCAAAGCAGTAACCCACAAAAATATCATCATGGTTTTGCTCATTGTTAGAGAAAGAAGTCAAGTCCTTTGTGTATCTCTTGTTGCTGTTGACATTTTCTGCTTTTATTAGATGGCCCTTATCTCTGTCTTGTACTGGCATGTCTTTCCCACCTTGAACTGTTGTCCCCCCCGCCCCATCCCCGGCCTCAACTGTCAAAAGAAGGAATCATCCTGCGATTGTCTCACACAGACCTACACACTTTCTTTGAACTCTGTCTTGTCTCGAAAAACTATTGTTGTAGGATTCTTTTGCATGTAATCCTCTTTTTTCAACTATCCTGATTTAAAAGGTGAACCAATGTGATCTGCACCAACATCAACCCAGTCAATTAAATCTGCTCATTGTCAAATTGAATAATCCATCTCTTTGACAGATGACAGTTGCAATTGGAGATAAATTTTACTCCTCACTTGGTCTCTAGACGAAACGAGACTCTGGGTATGGATTCGGGTCCCCCCAAATCCCCATGCACTGGCAATTTTTAAGTCATTGGTGATTAAATTAATGGAGACCTTAATCCAAAAGGCATTCAGGAGAGATCAGTCGGAACATGGCTTTTTCTGTGATTATTCCCAGGGCGCAGTGGTTCACACAGCACGAAGGACCCTGGTTCAATTCTGACAGGGGACCTTTCTGTGTGGAGTTTGCATGTTCTCCCTGTGTCTGCGTGGGTTTCCTCCGGGTTCTCCGGTTTCCTCCCACAGTCCAAAAACATGCTGCAGGTTAATTTGAAAAAATTGGGAAAAGTTACCCCGAACGAGTGAGTGAGTGAATGTTGTTTCACTGTATATGTGGCTCTGCAATTGACTGGCAACCAGTCCAGGGTGTACCCCGCCCGATGACAGCTGGGATAGGCTCAAGCATCCCTGAGTGCAGGATAAGCAGCAGATGATGGATGGATAGATGGATATTCCCAGGGCTATTATTTGTCCTCCTCAAGAATACAAGCAGATTCAATTACATCAATCCCATAAAGTCACTGTGTATAATTAACATTAAGAATGTTTTTTAGTTGTTTTTTTTAAATGGTCATCCTTTCTTCTCCTCTAAAATCTGAGCAATGACAGCAACTTTTCTTTTCCTACAGTCGTAATGAAGTGGCTGAGAGTTTTATGAGCGTATATACAATCAATCTTGTGTGAGGGAGCACTGGCTCAGATTACAAATGCATAAAAACACAAAATAATACAAACATAAAATGCATGGATGGAATTGTTTAATTGTCTATTTGACAATCACCCCCTTTAAAACGAGGTGACATTGCTGACTCCATGATATGGAAACAGACGGGATGTGGACACTATCTGTGTCTGGCTTATCCTCTTATCTATATTTTAGATTTTATATTATCAGGTCTTACTTCACTGTGTTTCAAAAATATATTAATACAAATTATGGATAGTATAAACAGAGGGAATGAATAAAAAGGAAAACAGAGTGCCAAAGGGGGATCAACAGTTCTTGTTTGTATATTTTCACCGACCCATTTACACCAATTACTTGTAAATTTAATGCTTTTGTGCTTCTACCCTCAAATGTTTATCCGGCTTTAATTCAAAGTTTAATTGTTCAGGCGATTCTTTATTTTTATATCACTGCGCAGGTTATTGTAAACAAGTATTTCTCTCATTCACTTTGATGTCCATTGGGTAATAAAACAAATATTGGACAGTCCTAACACCCTTTTCCATAAATATTTTGGAGCCCCATCTCAGTTTTCCTGCCCAGTTTTTTCCCTGGCTGTGTCTGAAATATTTTCTCATGTGCCTCCTCCTCTTCCGAGACTGTCAATTCATGGCACAGTTTGTGAGGCTCAGTTCAACAGCAAAGGGGATAACATCCGCCACGGCATGTTACATGATTCAAAACAGCACGATATACAATATGGAGCGGGAAACCAGATTGTAAAACCAGTACTGACCTTGAGCCACAGGTAGAGAAAGGGAACCGATGCCTTCTTACTTTTGTTGCACTCACCTGTGGAGGACTGGAGACTGAAAGAATTGAAATATTGAATTCTTTCCAAGAGAAAAGCGGGGGAAAAAAAAGAAAATTGTTTGTAAAAAAAAAAATGAAAAAGCAGAAAAGTCTGCGAGGATTTATTTAAAATATTTTAAATGTTTTCTTTTCAAATTACTTAGAAGGAATCCTTTTGTATGTTCCCTTCATGTGTCGTGGCAGCAAATTGCCTGGCTCCCTCTTAAGATATTCATGGGAAAAAATAAAAAATTAGTCTGGTAAGAACTAGCCTGAAAATATACAGCTCATTAGAACATGAAAATGAAACAAAATTACCTTTATTCACAAATTTCTCTGATTCAAAAGGGGAAAAACTTCAGAGATGATTTTGTACTTTGTAATAGAATTTAGTTTGCAGAAAGACGGAGAAGTTAAATTTCTCAAATCTACTATTATGTCAATATGCAGAACAGCTGTTTAATCTGTTGGATATAGGGTTTAGGTTTGACATGGAAATTAGAATTGAATATATATTTACGCGTTTCAAAATGAAAGTTGCTTCAGTCAATCAGTCAGTGAAACCGAATCCCAATTTGACAGATTGGTTTAATCTGTACTCAAGTGTTTCTGAGGGATGAACATCTAATTTGATCTTATAGGTTTGTCATTTAAGTATGTTTTTACCTGTTTTGAACATGGTGACACAGTATTGTGACTCTCATGTTACAAGTTCAGTTCTTTTCCCAGCAGGTTTATCTTGTGGGATGTCCTGCAAAGGAAGAGGCGGTCAAGACCTCCGGAAACTGCTGCTTGTAAACCTAAGTATTGCAGCATGTTGATGACGCCAACGTCAAACTGGGCAAAACAAAAATGTGAGCCCAACCACTGGCTCCAAAAACTGGATAAGGATTTTATTGATAATTGAATTACATCTTTTATACATATTTCATAAATGATACAGGATTTTCCATGTTTTTGCCAACATTACAGCATTATGTCAACAGAAACATAAAGCAAAGAAAAAGTAAATAAGAGGTCAGACTGGATTTCAAGATCACTTCAATCCTGCATTTTGTTTCTCTCTTAAAGCATTTGAAACAATTCTCAAGTGCAGACAAAGGAGATTTTCAAAAACACACATTCAAAACAGAAAATAATCATGTGATTTTGATTTGAAAAGAAGGCTTGAGGGTGGATGAAAATTACAGGCATAAAGGAAGAAAAGAAAAAGAGTGCACCTGACATTCCCCTTCGGAGCCAGAAGCAGAGTGTTATCTGAGGTCAGAAAGCCTCCTCTTTAGGTGTGGTGAGGAGTAGCTGAGTTTCCATTTACTGGAGAGGGTTTACAATTGCAAGCTGAGGGGGAGTTCAGGGGTTAAATAGGTTGATGATGGCTAAGGTTTAATGAAGAGCAGCCGGTTGGCGAGGGATTGAGCCAATTTGGCAGGGCAGGTTCGAAGGATGCAGCCCTGTTCACTGCCCTTTTATAACTAGTAATCTCTACAAACAACGTTTTTAAATCATCTTTGCATTTTTTTGATAAATAATCTTTTTTTTTTATTTTTACATAAGTTCCCATGTCAACATACATTCATGCAACACCCTCTTTATAATAAAGTTCCCTATATTTGATATATTTTGTTTGTTATTTCTTTTAAAACAAATGAGAAAGGCATTAAGAGGTGGATGGTTTGATTTAAAAAAAAGGAGGAGGTGATGATGGAGAGGTGTTCAAAAAGCATAGGTGGAGAATGGACTGCAGTCAGAGGCCTGAAGTCTCACCAGCCATGTTAAATCTCCAAGGAAAGAGGTTCACTCTGTATGTGAGTGTGTGAGTGTGTTTGAGTGAGAGACTTCCAATTTAGGATAAAAAAAGAGGCTGATACCTGGTGAAAGATATGATGCAAAGTGATGGTGGCTATTACGGCTATTGATGAGTCGCTATTGAGCATAATGGAAGATCGGAAGAGCGTCGT
>CAAKHD010013983.1:132439-244614 GCA_901007705.1 Fistularia tabacaria
AAGAAAGAGAAAGAGCGATTCTGTCAGAGAATATAAACATAGGAACACACACACACACACACACACACACACACACACACACACACACACACACACACACACACACACACACACACACACACACACACACATATATATATATGTGTATATATACACATATATATATGTATATATGTGTATGTATATACATATATATATATATATACACATACATACATACATATATATATACATACATACATATATACATACATACATACATACATATATATATATATATATATACATATATATACACACACACACACATATATGTGTGTGTGTGTGTGTATATTTGTGCTTTTTAGATTCATTTTCTGTGCCTGAACTCAAAGGTCACTAGAAACCTGAGAACAGTCTCATTGAGCATGACTTACTTGAACCTAGAGATTACAGCAGTGCTCCTTCAAGCATCCTAAATCTACTGCTGAGTTGAATCAAGCTGAATGAATCTAGAGAATAGTGAATGAACAGTCTAGAATGGTTGTTGCCCAATGCAACCGGTAACTGCACATGCAAACAGCAGAGTATGATGTGAACAAATGGTAGTGAATGAGCTGACCGCTCACAATTCTGCCTCCCTCATCAATTTCTTTATTTTCTTTCACTGCTGACTATGAAAGATAAAGAAAAACTACATAAAAGAAAGAAAGAAAACTATATATATAGCTAATTTCCCTTAGGAGAGTGTGTACGAAACAAAATGGAGAGACCTTTAGAACCAATCAGGGATGTCACATCAGTCTTTTTTATTCTGTCATACAAGGTCTGGCTCGAGCCTTTGAACGGAGCTGAACACACCTTGACACCCACACGGGCTTTGCTCAAGGAGCCGGTGTGGGTGCAGAGTACCCGGATACAATGTGGAGGAGGCAGAGATTGCAGCATTGTTTAAATAACCAGACCATTACATGGTCATAAACTTGTAGTTCCTTTGATGTTTAGGAAGTTCCTGAACCCATTTCTTTCCTCACTAATATGTGTTGATATCTGCCTTTTACTTCACTGGCATTTCAGGTAGACATGAATTGTCTTCAGCATTCTAGTCCCATGATAAATTTATCAACATGCATTCTTGTTTGAATCTACTGGATAAACAACTACAGTGTAACAGACACTGTCTGAGTCAAAAATGATTTGGACTTTTCACTAGGGAGCTGGTTGACTGTGTACATCAATGCATGATAAAGTTTGAATTACTTTGGTTTTGAAAACTGAAAATTGACTTATTTTTGCAAAAAGGGACAGATCATATGCACAGTGCAGGACTGAAGTATTTCTGCAATGACTTGACCATAATTACCTATATGTTGCACAGTTAGCAGAGGTGAGAAACATAACTTACAGTTGTCTATTTAATTAAAAAAATAAAGACTATTTTTTGCTGAAATGTCTCAAGAGGATGTGTAAAAAGTCCTCAGAAGACAAATACCCTGGACATAAAATGTGAAATTTATGTGTAACAACTCCCTGATGCCCTCACTGACAGAGATGAAGCAAAGGTTAGGACTGAGGATAAATAACTATATCTTGGAAAATTCTCACTGAATTGATGCCATAGATAGAAGGAAAAAGAAAAGGTGGGAGCCTCTCCACTAGTATGAGAACACAGTTGTGTGAGGAAAAAAAAAAGGACAACTTTAAAAGCGAACATAGAAGGGGGACTTGCTAGATGTGTCTGAGAAGTTCAATGAGTCATTTATATGGCAACAAATTCTTTTTACGCCGCCCTCTTCATGACACACCTTCCTCCTGGGAAAAGCTCTGGTTCTGTGTTTAATAATCGTCCATTTCCTACCGCCTCATGAACACAGATCTGTATACTGAACTTAACAAGCAGATTTTTTTTCTTTTCTGTTCCTGCTGCTTAACCGGAGGTTACACAGTATATGACAACACCACCAACAAGAGACGGAGGGAAGTGCAATGATAACTTACATCTATGTTTGTTTTTGTAACAGCGCAATCTCTTTCTGTGGCTGTAAGAGGAATGTAACAGAAGAAGGCACCTAGATAGTCATTTGGAAAACATGAGTCAGGGAACAGGTTTGAGTAGCCTACTAAGAGTGTCTTGCAAAAGAGCCCCCAACGGCTGTCCTTTCTTCTTCTAGGCTGCTACCTACAATCTTAACAATTCTAATCCTGCCTCGAGTTAAACTCTTCTATCATCTTGCCAATTCAATTAATTGAATTTTTACTTTTACACTTATGGCAACATCAAAGGCCTCCAGTTTTTATTAATAAATAAAAACACAACTGGTTTCTTACTATCTTTAGTTCACTCTTGATATGAATATGTCTGACATTTCACAACTTCTCTGAATTGCAGGCTCTCTTTTATAACACACAAACTAAAAATGGAGGAATAGGTCAAAGCATGAATGGTGGTACTGCCTTGAATTTGTTTGTGTGTTGCTCTGACCCATTAGGTCGCAATGGAAAGCTGCAGCTAAACAGACGGATGCCAAGGAACAACAGACGGGGTAGGGGGGAATGCTGCAAAGTAGAAGACAAGTACTGCAGCAATGCAGGAGCTCAAGAGAAATTACAGTAGCTGAATAAAAGAGGGAAAAAAAATGGTTGACTGAAAGCAATGCAGTAGTGCATAAATTGGAGACCACCTCCAGGTGTGGTCGGTGTAAGCAAGCGCACAAGTTAACGCCTAGTGATTTTCATTCTTCTTGTGTTTGATTTCAATATTTGGCTAATAAGTCTTCCTTGTGCAGGTTATTACAACATCATCCTCAGGCCTAACTGGTAGAGACAACAAGCCCAGGCAAGGCAAACAATCTCTGCAGGGCCTCCCATGTCTACCCCTGCCCTGCCCTCTGAACAAACAGCTCTCCCTGTGGAACGAACTCAGTAGGGGAGAGGGGCACTTGGGACTTCGGACTGCCTCCCTCTCAGCTCTGCTGTTTCATTCTATTATGAGCAAAGCCTTGGTTGGATGATCCACAGCTTATCTTTCTCCTTCCCGGCATTATAAGTTATGTGTACAATTCCTCTGTTCTCATTCAACAACCTTCCCCCAATGCCTTTCAGTGTGATCTGCCGCAGTAAAATGTAAAGACAGGCTGAGGGAAGCCTGTGCTCTTTTATCCACTGTACAGCACCCCTACCTCGTGCAATCCCCTGCCTGCCTTCTCCATTTCATATAGCACAATGCCTCATAAACACTCATGTACAAACACAAAAAGGCACATAAAACATTCACTTCCCCATGCTCACACATGCACAAATAGAAACATGAGAAGAGCTAATGCACTGGTATCCACAGAAGAGGGAATTTAAGCACTCAAGGAACAAATATCCTATTCTCGTCATAAAATTTTCATCCCCTGCAAGCTGGTTGGTTGGCCAAGCACAATTCTGCAGAAAAAAGTACACACGCTTGACCTTGAGACAATGTTTTTAAAATCATGTGCCTGCAGTTGTAGATGCATGCTGTTGGAATGCAAAATGCAAAGAGTTTGGCTCAGCAAAGTTGGAGAGGCAACAAACATAAATCCACAGAGATGTCCGCTGGTCTTAAAGACTGTCCATAAAGTGATTTTGAAAAAACAAAGGGCACTGAAATGAATCCCTTGGACAAAAAACAAACGCGTGACTCTGATGTTCTGTCAAACTTCACACAGAACCTTACCATTGAATAAAGAACTGGTTCCATTTAAGAATACCCGCAATATGTGTTACTTTTGTATACCTCAGAGGTGATTAGTTATTTATCAACACAAGTGAGGTCTTTTCGGGGGTTTCTTTTTTTTTTTTGTCATCTCAGATTTCAAAACCACAGCCCAAAGCACTTTGCTATTTAAACTTGCAAGAGGAGTCGTGGCAGGGAGGGAAGTATCTGCTTCATTGTTTTTAACAGGGAAAAGAGACGTTAGCCACTTACTATTCCACCTACTTAACGGCATCCAAAGTGTCTTTTGACAGGCATTGAGCAGCTGTGAGAGAGGGGCACAGTGGCTGAGCCCGATCTCATTACGGTTCATTTCTTGGAGTGCATCATTTTTGCACTCCTTTCAATTACACACATTAAAATGGTCCTGATTTTGACTTAATAGCACAAAGTAAGATGGTTTTCACTGCTACTTGTAATTGGAGATAATGACACCAGCAATTGTTGAAACGCCTGAAAAATGCAGAAATAATGAAAGTTTTACAGCCTGAAGGGATTCTTCACCGCTTGTGTTCATATTACAAGATAATTAAATATGGAGACCACATTTTTTTTTGTTTTTTCGCAAAAACTGACAAGCATTCAGTTACAAAATGATGCCTGTTGTACACAAAACATTAATGGTATTGTTATCCATCAAAACGTCATTGATTTTTAATTTTGTAATATTGACAGACAACTATGCTTATTAATACCAATGTACAATAAAAACAGTTGACAAATGGAACAAATAATTGAATTATTATATAACTTGTTTACACCTATCAATTACCTGATGTCATAACACGCAGTAGCAGATCATAGAAATACGACAAAGTTGATGAAATTGACTTGATATCCACAAAAGTCTGTCTTGAAATGGCTTCTTCCACATTTTTTGAATATTGATTGACGGTTGAAATTCAAACATTGTTTAATGAATATGTAATTTGGATGTACGCTAGATGTATTAAATGGGTCTTTCATGCAAAAAAAAGGTGGGCTTTGTAACAAATGTTTAACCTAATTGATGGAACATGAAAAAATCTGTGAGAAATCAAACTCTTGCTGCAGTAAAACACAACCGAATCGACAGAATAGCAATAATCAACCAAACTGAAAACTGAAGAGGAAATTAATTTGGCAAATATACCACATTCCTGCCCCAGCAACAGAAACAAAGCAATCAACTATGACTCATGTGTTGGGATTTCAGTCAGAAAGTCCTGTGTGCCAGAAACATCTGCTGGTCATTTAAGTGTGCAATAAATTAACTAAATCAAATTTCCCTAGAGAAGGAATGCATCATTTCATTGTGGCACTGCATATATGTACACACAAACCTTTTCATTTTCCTTTCACTCCCAGCAGTGAAACTGCTAGCACAGCCGCTTCTGATGTTTGTCTTCACATCAAGGCCACATGACACCTGAAACAGCTTGCTTGTCCCATGTCATTCCCTAAAACCTAATAGTGTTTAATATTTTCATTATGTATTGTACAATACATTCTTGTAGAATTGCTGGTTTCAGAGGGAGTATTAAGGCTCTGCAGTAAACTGGCTTTGTATTGGTGTTTTCACTGACCCCTTTCAGCAACACAGGATTCAAGAGATCGCTTTGAGCAGTTTTGAATACAAATCGGGCGAGTGGACTGACAATCATTCACTCTCTCTTTCGCACATCTGGGCAATTTTCCCAATTAACCTGCCACATGTTTTTGGACTGCGGGAGGAAAGCAGAGAACACCGAGGAAACCCACGCAGACAACATACAAACAGAAAGGTTCCCCTGTCGGAATAGAACCAGGGTCCTTCGTGTTGTGAGGACAAAGTGTTAACCACTGCGCCACTGTGCGCATGTGTGTGATCATTTGTCTGACATCTACCAAAAATGTGCAGAGTAGCTACGATGCATTTTTTTCAAATGAGGAAAGAAACAAACTAACCTGTGGAGACAGGGCAGTGGGAGGCTGGGTAAATAGAGTGGAGTGTGCTGTCGGCCGTAGGCCGTGTGCTCTCCTGACAGTCTGGCGGGTGAATGTAGCAGACAGTATCTCCTATGGAGAAGACACAAACAATAACATTGTTTACATTTGATAACATTATGGAGTAATTGACATTTCTGAATGAGTGAAAAGTGCGTGGGATACTACAACAAAATGGAACATACAGTAGCATCAATAAAACAGCCAATCAAGACCCACAGTTTTAGCTATGAGCTCAAAAGAGGATTAGAATAATGAAGCGTGACAGTGGTAGCAGTGTTTTATTTTCTCTTCTCATCAAAGGCCAAAGCAATTTCCTTTTTGCTGCAATTCAAACACACTGTGTGGTCAGAGTGGTGGTGAAAGAAATGAGAACTATCAAGGGTAACCTCCCTCGAGAGCTGGAGTATATGAGTGAAGTAATATCCGCCATGTGAATATCAATCAGAGATGAAAGAAATTAGCCAGCCTAGAGCTGCTTTACACTTTAACCACAGTTAAGCACAAATTCATTTATTCATTATCTATGTGCAAAGTTGCTTGGAAATGGACCCAGAATCATACTGGAGGAAAACCCAAAATAAGAATTTGATGTGCAGATGCCACCTTGACTCTTTGCCTGAGTGTGTGTGTGCATGTGCAAGGTTAGAAGTAGACTGATGTTGAAAAATGAAATCTGAAATGTTATGTGACATTTTTCAATAACTACATGGTTTAAAGTTTATTTTTCTGAAATGAAATTCATGTTCATGACGATTAAAAAAAAAAAAAAAAAAATCTGTTAAATTTATTTTATCTGACATCCAAAAATGCTCAACATTTTATGCAAAGTTTGTAATATTCCATTGGGCCTGTTTTCTTTCAGCATATCTCCAAATGTTAAACAGTCTGTAATGGTGCAAAAAAAAGATAAAAGCTGCTCTGCACTCACCACCTTGGCAAAAAGAGAGCGAAAGAGAGAGAAAATCAGTTAGGTCCATGACAACATTGTGACAGCATAGTGAGTGAAGAGGGCTACATGGACAAGGCATGAAATTGACTTGGAAAATAAGGAGCAAGGACACAGTTGCTCCTGGTAAGGACTGATAACAAAAGGTACCTACTTAGCTCTGGTGTGGGGCTGCAATAAATATGTATAGCTAAAAAAAAATGAAATGTAGGTTGGGCAGAACAGGCTAATCTACAACAACTTCGTGGTAAATGACGGCAGAAGACACAATCGCATTCAGAGATTTGTATACCTAGTAATCCAAAACCCACTTTTGGAAATAGTTGATCAAATATAAAGCTGGGTAATAACAAGACAAAAAAATATAAACAGTTTGTGACCAACAGTTGTTCAGTGTTGAGAGTAAGGTATGCCACTGGAAAAAAAAAAACAGTCAAGTTGATCGTCCCAGTTAATTCTGCCATTTACTACACAAGTTTCCCTGTTGAACCTGAAAAGGTTGCAGGTCTTTAGCGACACAAACACACAGATACATACATACATACATACATGTGTTTGCGTGTATATACATACATATATATATACAGACAGACAGACAGATAATATTTTTTGTAGTAGGTTTAGCTTTCAGTATGTTTAGCTTTCAGTAGACATTCAATGTTCCAGTGAGCCAACAGAGCTGACCCCAACGCCATTGTCTGGCCGGCAAATATTGACTTTGTAATAATTCATCAAATGTTAATTTCCTCAAATTACCTGCAAATGAAAGTTGGAACAGAAAAGGTTCCCGAACACAGGATTTCTCTAATGGGATATCTGTCCTTTCTACTTTCAGAGTTCCAAACTATAAATGACCTTAACTTCATGTGCCCTTCCAACATGCTAATACATAGCTACCTATCATTTAACAAATATCAACCTTGATAACGCCCACCTGAGAAGCAAGGATAGGTATTATTCAGTTATCAGTAAGCTGCAGGGAATAAAGGAGCCCTGTTAGTTCCTTTTCTTTCTGTTCAACAGAAAAAAATGCTGCAGCTAAATTGAGTATTACAACAACAAAATCTGAGAAAAAACAGCCCAAAAGAATATTTGTAAAATCTCTCATACCCCCTAAAATATCTGAAGAAAAAGCATGTGATTCAATATTTCCCCAAAGCATTTGCTCCATCAACATTTTAAGTTTCCCATGTTGACTAGGAGGGGGGCATGGTTAGTTGTTAGCGCTTCGGCATCACAGCACGAAGGACCCTGGTTCCATTCCGACAAGGGGACCTTTCTGTGTGGAGTTTGCATGTTCTCCCCGTGTCTGCATGGGTTTCCTCTGGGTTCTCCAGTTTCCTCCCACAGTCCAAAAACATCCATCCATCCATTGTCTGCCGCTTATCCTGTACTCAGGGTCGCGGAGGATGCTGGAGCATATCCCAGCTGTCATCAGGCAAGACCCTGGACTGGTCGCCAGTCAATCGCAGGGCCAGTCCAAAAACACACAGCAGGTAAATTGGAAAAAATTGGGAAAATTGCTCCAAATGAGTGAGTGAATGGTTGTTTGTTTGTATTGACTGGCGGCCAGTCCAGGGTGCACCCCACCTCTCATCCAATGACAGCTGGGATAGGCTCCAGAAACCCCCGCGACCCTGAGGGTAGCAGGATAAGCAGCAGACGATAGATGGATGGATGGATGGATGGATGGATGGATGGATGGATGGATGAATGTCAAAGCTGCAGAGATTCAGGGCAAGAGAAGGTCTAACATCAGCGACACTTTGCATTTAAAGCATTTTTAATGCCTTAAATGGCTGACCACAAATGGGAGTCTGAAAGAGAAACCTGCTCTAAAGCTCAACAATCAGATAAGCTGAGAACTTTGGTATTGGGCTTGAATGTTGTAGCTAGATTATGGTCTCTTTCTTATCTGTGTCAAGTCAGGCATACACCCAAAAAAGGGTGGGTGTTCAACATCAGTCAACACAAATATACAAAAACTGTCAAGGGACTGTTGTGTGATTTGTTAGGATGGAGGTGTATGAAAAATAGTTGGATTTGTCAATACTGTGATGTGGGTTATTCACTGAAGCAAAAGTCTCTGACGACACGCTCATTTTTATTCTGGCAATGATTTCAAGCATGTTGGTCTGTCAATACGTTCCCTTAAAAAACATTGATGCAGGGTTTACTGAATTAAGTTTTGGCAACCTGTGAAAAATATGCCACATTGTTAAACCTTGATTGTTTCGCAGCATGCTGTGGAAAACTCACTGAGGTAAAAGATGGATACAGATCCCTTTACAGGAAATTTTACAATGACCAAGGTTATTTAGGGCTTGGAGCTTTCCTTTGTCCAGGCCTCTCTGAAGCACTTCCGCCCACAATGCTTCATGCATACATAATATCAATGTCAGCAAAACAACTGCCTTAATATATATGAGATGTGTTGAAAGCATTAGCTGTGACCTACGTGCAACAGACTTTTGTACCCACATGGGGCAGCCCCATTTATTTCTGTTGATTAGACAGTCACAGAAGACAATAGCTGTTCTCTCTTGATAACTAAACACCAAAGCAAAAGGGGTCGAAGTTGAATGCAAACTTGACCACATCGTGTCCTTTACCTGATACAAAAGGCCCTGGTAGGTTATGTCCCAACAGACTGATGCCTTTGTTTATCAAACATTAGAAGCAAAAACCTGAGGAGGACACAGCATTATTTGCTGCTTTAAAAAGCCAATGTCCAGTGGTAAGCAGGAGAAGAAGCAAAATGCAAAGTCTTGATGTGGGACAAAGTCACAGCACTTTGTCATCGTAGTCTCATGGCCAGAGTGAACGAAAGAATGGTGTTTTCATAGCATTAATTCTGATTCGAAAAAATCCAAGTTGACCGCAGGGCTGAAAAAAGGTAATGAGGTAAGTGGTGTAATTTTAATGGCCTGTCCTAAAAGAGATACACAGCAAAATAACATTTAAAAAAAGCATGTTGTTTTTCACGTGCAACTTTAATCTTAGCTGACTTGACATTTTGCACAAGCGCTGTTTGAACTACATATATTCCGGACACATGATTTTGCCAGACATATCAGTGAACAGACATGGACAAACTTAAAGAATGCAGTATCAAGCTAAGTTAAACCACATTATATGTAACACAATCAATGACAGGACAGGAAAAAAGGTGAAAAGAAGCAGCCATTGGCTGTTGCTTGTTTGTCTGAGCAAGGGAACAAAAGGTGTATGATCTCATGAAAATGAAGGTTTATAGGGGAAGAAAACAACTGACATGTGGGATGTGAAGGTATGAAAAATGGTAATTGCTTAAAAATATGTGGTCAGCAGGAGAACCAGCCGAATCGTCACAGTATACATTCAATCGAAATTTAATCATAGCCTCATATTTTGTGTTTTTCAAAAATTTGGAAAATGAATTTGCGGAATGCCAGGGAATTGAATGGCCTTAGCATGTGAACATGCTCGTGTATCACCTAATGTAAGTTGTTTATGCATTTATATGATTCCATGAATGGAAATTACTGTAATTAACAATTCTTATCACAGGTTCAGTTTCTTCTTTTACAATATCTTCCCAGTAACCTATATTGTTTACTCAGTTACTCTTCTCACCATGTTCATTTGCCCTCTCTGCATCTCTATCTCTGGCAGAAGAAAGGCCTTCAGCAACAGGGAGATGGGGGAGAGATGGAGGGGGTAAGTGGCGAAAGAGGGGAGGCTGCAGGCAATCAATGTTCACAGAGAGGAAGGATGAAGAAAGTGATAGGAGGAGAAGTGGGGAGATAAATTAAATTTCCAACACATCAAGCACACTCTGATACCCAGAGGTTGCTGCACATGCAGGCTAAAGAAAGATGGGGGCAGTTGAAGGACCGTTTGCCATGGAGAAGCAGTCCAGTTAGAGGGGATTCCCTGGATGTTGCTGATGACAGGTAGACGAACAAAGAAAGGACCTCAAGAAAAAAAAACTAGTGTGAAGGAAAATTAAAATTGTGAAAAACATCAACTTGAGTCATACGTCACATTTCCATTTCAATACATCTCAAATTTAACGAAAATCTGAGCTCAGAATTTTTGTTTTCTTATTGTTGACTTCCTTTTTCGCTGATGCAGTGTTCAACTGGTTGTGAAGTCAGTTCATCATTTAATCCACTGCAGTCGAGGGTGCAACAAAAGAAACTTTTGGTTTTGGCTCTAGTTAGTTTCGCCTTCAGTTCTTTAACCTCATGTCTGGGTTTTTTTTTCCCCATTTCTCAATAACATGTCACAAAGTTTGAAAATATTATGATAAAGATATTTCACCAACCCTTTTTCGAATAGAATACCTCATGTATCCAACATGCCCAGTAACACAACTCTCAGCTATGTGTCTCAGTAAAACTTACTCTCCCCATAAATCATTGAACCAAACACACCCACACATGTGTTGCAATTACAATTTTCACACATTATCCAAAACAGGGTTATGAAGACGGCATGTGCAGAAAGTCAGGTTGACAGGTTAGTGTCTCCTTCTGCAACCAAGATAAATGGGGAGGCTGAAAACAGCTTTCATTCATAACAGAGTACAGTAACAAAGTACAGTAATAAAACAGCTTCATCCCCAGGTGTCTCAAGGAGAAGTAGGTGGGGAAGAGACAAAAAAAATAAAATAGAGAAAAGTATTGAGCATAATGGGATGACTGAAAGGCTACAGAATTCTTCACAAAAACAAGCATAGCAGTGCAACATTAACCATAAAACCTTCTGCTGATTTATTTCCCCAGGTTTACCCCTACCTCTCACCTTATACCAAGAAGTATAAGGGCAGTCACAGAACAATCACTGGCATTATAGGAAACCTAGCCTTGCCCTGAAAATGTCAGAACAAAGTTTATTACACATTTACAGTCCATGCTTTTCAATATAGTTTTAAAGAATCTGGGAATTAACTGAGTACAAATTATGAAAAGCCACCGTGGGATTTAAAGAGTGGCTGCAGCAGAAATGTTAGGGCCAGCTCATACAGCGGAGAACCGCAAGGTTGGACAGATTGCAATGTGCAAATTTTAAGTCATATGACAGACACAAAGGCATCCTGCAAGCCGCTGAGATAGAGCTGGTGATAAGCAGTACAGAGTAGAAGCGTGGGCGAGAGGGGGAGGAAGCACAGGCACATAACAGAGAGATGGATCATCACAGAGGAGAAGGAGTACTGTGCACGAGAAATTCTGTCTGTGTACTTTTATGTATCTAGGCCGTCTGCTGTGTGTAATCTTTACTCAGTCTCAGCATCATAGAAAGCCACATATCTCAACTACCAACTACTGGCACAATGAAATATGAGAAGCCAAGTTTAATTGAAAATTTGGAACCGAAGACGTTACAATTTCAATCTCCCAAATGCAGGAGTCAATACAAACATTCTATGTTTACAAAATTGGGCATTACTGTCAGTAATACAGCCAAAAGCTGCACATAAAATATGATACACTAAGAACAGGTAGATTACAATTTAAAATGTTGTTTAATCCATCATCTATAAAAGCTATTTGCATATTTGTGGATCTCAGAAGAGGAACTTCTCGATATAACAGTCTCTGTGCATTGTGTCCCTACAGTTTGCAAGACTCTAACTCAGATAACACATCCATCAGTTGTCTCTATTAACCTGAGTCATCTTGAGTCAATGGGATCCCAACACGAGAGCTGGCTACCATACAAACAACGCCATATTGACCCATCATGGCTCTCAGAAGAAATATTCCTTACAGCTCTACAAAACAAACTAGTTAGGATATATGCAAGAGGCATTTTCCCCTAATTTTGAAATCTTGCAGCACTGAAGGCGACAGAGGGTTAATATAAGCAATTACTAAAAATACGCCGCTCAATTTTTCTCAGCATAAAATCCAATGAAAAAGAAACTAAAAAGGGGAAAGGGCTGGTTAAATGAAAATGCAATGCTGTGTTTAATCAAAAAATGAGACTTCAAACATCTGAAAGGCCTCTTGAAAGAGTAAACACGTAAGCATTCAGGACAATAGACGGGATAAAGACCACGTAGCCTTGAAAACCAGTTTTGAATTTCATGGCCTATGATAGACAAGACTCCGCTTTCATTATATCATCGAATGATTAATATAATGATTGTTTTATAAGGTCTGCACATTCTACTGGAACATATTAGAAGTCATGAGATCTCTGGGCACAATGTCCAAATAGCAGCAGCTGCAGTTCAGTTCTTTGATGAAGAGAAAACATCTAACCCCATACTACTTTGGTGCTGCAGAGATGTGCTTACGAACAAATATATTCTCCAGGCTTCATGGGATTTGGTTGTTTGGGGAAAACCTTATCAACAACTGAAGAAGCCTCTACAATGTGAGTCAAAATGTTCTCAAGGGATGAAAATCAAGTCCAGTTGCCATGGAAAGATTTTGACAAGGATTTCCCATCAATAATTACATTCTCTCTCTATTTTTCAGTGACAGCAAACATAACCATGCTATCTGTATGATGAACAAAATAACACAGTTATATCACTTGAAGAAATTAAGTTACTATGAATAAAAATCAAAAAAACACTGTTTGATGAGGGGAGAGAAAACCCAGGTGTGTTGAGCCAAAGGCCCAACAGAAGTTCTAGGTGCCTTTCTATTCTGGACATGGTAGAATAGAGAAATGTTTAATCCTGCTGGAAGTGATGAATATCATATTGAAAACAAAGCTGATGGCTGCAGAAAACGAGATGGATAACCTTCAGTTTTCTACTAGAAAGAGCAAAATATCTGTGGTAAGAGTTGCCCAGACAACAGCAATTAACAAAGGTATTTTTTAAAGCTTTGTGAACTTGCTTTTCTTCCCTTCATATATCAAAATCTGTCAGTCTTATGGTTTGTAGAATTGATTTTGTGCAAGAAAAAACATCTTATGTGTTCAAGACAACTGTCCTTACAGAACAGCTTATTACGTTCAAACCACTGCTAAAGGCTGAAAAAGCAGAAAATGTGTTGCTATTTCTTTTGACAAAAAATAAATAAATGAAAATAAATTGCCTTATCACGCTTCTCCACCTCTCACCTCTCCATGCACTCTGTCTCCTCTCCATCTCTGTGCCTTGCTTGTACAGTTCATCTCCACTTTAGAATTTCTGCAGGGTTCTCCCCATGATTTAGGTCAGTAAAGCCTCTGATAGCATAATATGAAATCTCAAATTTCAGCTGCTGGTGAATCACTACCTCCACTACTTCTAAACTGCTTAACTATATTCCAAGGGAATCCAACACCCACACTCAATCGATTAAGCAGCAATGTGGTTGAATGAATTGCATTTAACAGAACTGTTTTCTGAAACCAGGATAATTGTTCCTGCCCAGCATGATGGGATTTATTTTGGAGTATGGGGAGTCTCTTAAAGCTGATAGAAATGCAAAGGTGAATGTGCATCAGTTGTTTACGATGTGCAGAATAAAACTCCAGCCTTCATCAAATAGAAACCAAGCACTAAACATTGTAAGGGTATATAGCCAGTGAAAGGCCAGTCTACTTTTAGATCAATACAATGAGAAAAGCCTGTCACCCACACCAACAGAGCAAGGGATCAGGAGAGACACTTAACAGTCAAATATTTGAATGTAGCTACAATGAACAGGTGGCCCTTCAAGAGCAAGATACAGGATCAAAAACAATGGCAATGAATGATTTGAATGAGCTGTGTAACTGTACTGAGTTCTGCTGTGGATAAGATGGCGTACTGAGGCTAAATTTACCTTTATATAATGTTTGGTACTCAGAACGACATATGAATGTCCCAGCAACAAATATTTGCAGTGACCTAAATTGGAGTAATTTCCCTTGCAAAATACAGATTGTTTTTATTGACTCAAACATCTGCACACAAACCCTGTTTTTCATTTAACTTTTCAGACTCCTTACCTCATCCAGTCAACGACATATGAAATTTAAATTCTCCTTCCAATACTAGACTCAAATTGTGTCTCATACAAATGCTCTCTGATCACAAAGCAAAATCTCAGTGAACATAGTCTCCATGGAAATTCATTCTCCAACAAAGTCTCCTCTCCTCGACCCTATTTATAGAACAGTGGCTAGTTGGGAAAGGATGAGTAACAGTATTGTGAGAGTGAAAATGTCT
The DNA here is from genome assembly GCA_901007705.1 of Fistularia tabacaria. Lineage (NCBI taxonomy): Eukaryota > Metazoa > Chordata > Actinopteri > Syngnathiformes > Fistulariidae > Fistularia > Fistularia tabacaria. The sequence goes on from CAAKHD010013983.1 coordinate 147,215, forward strand.
AGTATTTCAACCTCTCCACGCTGCCTGTCTATTTCCACCAAGCTTCATTTCAAATCAAAGGATTTGAACAAATGTTCAAACAACAGCTGACAATTGAGGGCAGGTTCTGTGTGTGCAAAGTGTTCAGAAGGCTGTTGCCGAGGCTGGCTGGAAGTACACCGATTGACATGCCAATGTAGTGCAGGGTCATGACAACCAACTTATATATATATATATATATATATATATACACACACACACACACACACACACATACATATATATATACATATACATATACACACACACATATATATAGTAAGAAGTCACTGTCCAATGCTTTTTGACCACTGTCAAAAGACCAAAAATGAGGAAAACAATGACAGTTAAAGAAAATACTTTCCCCCTAATCATGAAAAGGATACAATGACTAAATAAAAAAGCAATACATATAGCTATTGTCCCGTTAACATGTCTTGAAACCAATAAAGGGCTGGATCTTTTTACCAACAGCACATCTTCAGCCTCAGCCTGTTAAGAGAGTACAATAAAGATCCCTAAATCAGCACTTTTAACAATCTAAGACTGCTGCCTGAGCTCAAAGAAAAAAAAAATAAATAAATCAATCACAATTGTGCTGATCCTTCTAATCAGTATTAGCCGGTGTGACAATCATACATATTCATCAGTATTAATGCACCATAATAATGAGTTCCTAATTACAGGGGGGTCTTTACTCACTGACAAAGAAAAGGAATTTTAGCTTCCAAACTATCAGTGAAAACCATACTGATTCTCCATCTTCATACTAATGGGATTATAAAATAGCCCCTCATTAATTGCTCTCCCAATATATGAAATTCCTAATCTTTTGCTTCGGACCCTCACCACAGAGACCTCATCAACAGTGGATCATAGTGGCAACACTATTTACATAAGCAATTCCTTGCTGTCCTGCTTTGCAGAGGTGCCTTTGATGAGAGGAAAGATTGTGTCCATCACACATAATTGTTTTTTTATGACCACCTGAGTCTCATATACCAGTGGACACACCATGGTCTGTGGCTTGGTCAAGTGTTTCATGCCAAGATACAGAACATTCACACCACTTAACCTATCTGCCAGTGCAATATGGGGGGAGGGGGAGGGTAAGAATAGGTCAGTTCTGCTGGATTGAGATAATAAATGGAAAAGCAGGGTCAGTCTGTTCACTTTAGGAAATTATTTTAAAGAAAATTGAAGATGTTATCTATTCTGGTATTCTGATATCAAATATGATACTGATATTTTGCATTACACTAGTTCTGCTAGAGATTTGGCACTTGGTAATGATATGAAGTAAAACCTGTGAACTTTTCTGTAAGTTCACTGAAACCTTCACATCAGTGTGAAGTACATTCAATTTAAACGGAAGGGTTCCAAATCAAGTCTTACACTGGTGTCTGAAAAAACTAGATTCATTCATCGATTATCCTTCCTTCAGGGTTGCAGGGGAGGCTGAAGCCTGTCCTGGACCCAGTCACCATTTGACCACAGGGTCATAAATGAAGACATACAACCATTCACTCCTTTATTCATACATCTGGGCAATTTAAGGTCTCAAATGAACCAACTGCATGTTTTGGACTGTGGCGGGAACCCTGAGAGAACTGTAGACAAGGGGAGAACAAGCAATCTCCGCATAGAAAGACCCCCTCTTGGGATCAAACCAAGGACCCTCTTGCTATGAGGTGGAAGCACAAACCACCTTGCCACCATACCAAAACTTTGATCAAAAACAATACATTTTTTGTATACAGCTAGACTGTGAGAACAGGTCTATGAATACAAACAGAAATGCAGCTCTACCTGCAAAACACTTCAAATTGACATTATCATCAAAATCAAGAAATATTTTTTGTAATTTCATTGTAATAAGTTTCTGAGCAAAACCTGTATTAATGAAAAAAAGGGAAAAACTACTGCACACCATTCAAATGAAAGGGTGACCTGAACACAGATTCAAAGTGGTAAGGTAGCGATACAGAGCCTTAGACATGCAGTATCACCCTAATCCACAGTTGACCCTCCCCCTCTTCTCGTGTCAACCTCAAAGAAACTAGCTCATCATCCAGCAACAGTCAAGCCGTTCCCATGTTTCACCAGTCATTGATCAATTCATGGTAATATATAGTTAATTAAAAGAGACAAGGCAAAAGCTCAGAGTCAGGATTCATTTAAAAGAAGCGTCCGAGTAGTCCCCGAAGAAGGGGTGCAACTAGTATGCAAAAAATTACACATCTTAAAAAATCATTATCTTCAATTTACAATTGAACTCATAATGACCTCTCGGGGTGTTTTCACTGGTCCACCCAATCATTAAACACTATCTAATTGGATATACAGGTGTGCATCTTTGTTTTCTCCATGGTTAATTCCCTGTGTGTGTGTGTGTGTGTGTGTGTGTGTGTGTGTGTGTGTGTGTGTGTGTGTGTGTGTGTGTCTAACATGGCACTACTAGAGTCTGGGTAATTACAGCACAAACAAACTGGGCGCCAGGCTGAACTGAGTCGTCCTTTCTGGGGCTCACTGACTCTCTGGATGTGCTCAGAGGCTGATCAATCTCAGTTAGGGCTCTGTTCTTGACTTTGGCATGTGTAATGAGGTTGTCACAAGCACCTTTCAGAGTGGAGGGCTCATTTCAGACAAAGGCCACAGCTAGTTTTGGAAAACGGAAGATTGGGGAATCGAACAGAAAAATACAGGGTAGAACTTTTAGTGCTCCATAAACAAAGTAAGTGAGAGTCAATCGTAGGAGGAATTGGGGTAACAGCAATTTACACTATCTGATATGCTGCTAAACGTCCCTAAATTGGCTAGTAAAATGTCATATTGTGTTAGTCTTTTACGAGCTTCTCAGCTCATTCTAATGCATTTCTTTCAAAAAAGCAAAATTGCAGGCACTTCATTTGCTAATGAGTCACAGAGGTGACAATCAAGAGGATGCAATAGTGACAGGAAGTGAATTTCTCAATATAACGCCAGAGCATTTCTTGTTGACTTCACATGGGCACACATATCCTGCTCTGTTTCACACAGTCACTGCACAGTCTGAATATATTTTCAGTCAGTCCGTCTCTCTGTTGCTGTAAATATGACAGAAGGAAATATCTACTGATGGAGACTTTTAGATCTTTCAGTGACATATATCATCATATCACAGAGGCCTTGGCTATGCGCTACTAGAGTACATTCAGTGAAAGTATGTAGCCAGAAGAACAATTAGAATTTCTTTTGCTGGCTTACTGAGGCTTTCCATTTATGGCCGTTTCAGGCTATTTTCCCTGATTCACTTGACTACTTGGTTTCCATAATGAAAGAAGTGATTCTTGTAAAAGCCCTGTTTGTTGGTAAAATAAAAAAAACATGTAAATAAGGGTTCACCCCATGAAAAAACCCAACTTTTATCTAGTCAAGCAAAACAGCAAACATCTGGAAAAAACATGTTGAGTGAGTTTCCCCCCTTAGATAAATTTGAATAAAAAGTTCTGACAATTTTTGAAATTATATGAGATGCTATTGTTGTGTTTGTGAGACCTTAGGGTATGGTGAAGCATTGTGATTCCATCAAAGTATAGAACAAATTTCCACTAAAGTATTCTTTAATGAGATACATGTCAAGTGCTCATTATAATTACAAACTCTTCTCCAAAAGTGTGGATCACTGTGTGTGTGTTGCAAGTTTAATCAAGCTCTATTGTGGCATCTGCAGCTAATGTATGCCAACCACCCAGGCCAAATATGACACAATGCTAAAAACAAACGACAAGCAAACAGCATCCTGCTTGGCACCCTGTCCCACTAAACCGCCATGGAGAGATAAATCCTCAAATAAAACTTCAACTAGCCACAATGCCTTCAATGACCACCAATACCCTTATTTTGTTCGTAACATAACACCATGTATTTTCCACCAGGTAGATAAGCGCTGAAACATGAGCAGATCTGCTACCAGAACATGAGCCCAATCTATCCTCTATTCCTGAAATTCTTTCTGGCTTTATGGCAGGAGACAACGGGCCCGTATCCTAAATGACCAGGACAATAACTTGAAAGTGTTAGTCCCCTTACCATTTATGAGTTAGTGAATAAGTGGGGGTGTGTACTTATGCTTGAGTGTCCCTCTTTAAGAGTGTTGTTTTTACATTAATATGCCTTTCCACAATAGTCTACAGAAAGCGCAGAATTTTATGTCGGCTAAACCAGATCATAATTGAAGATAAACGTGTCCTTGAAAGCCCCAAAATGCATTACTTAGATTACATTAATTACAATTTCTATGTGATTTGTATGCATGAATAGTGAGGTTGTGCTACATAATAGTGTTCAAAATGAAGTGTTTCAAATTCTCCACATTTAGTTGATATTAACAATGTCTTGCTAGTCATTTTTGAACTTTCCATAAAAAATGCTTTGACAAAATAAGCATTTGTTTATATTGGGGAAAGATTGTTGTTGAATTTCTGTGGGCAATGACAGCATATTGGACAAAATCATAAAGTCATACTACATATACTGTAGCTTATATACTTCTATGTAATTCAGTTCAATATCAGAAGCTGGAGTAAATATGATGGGTGCCCATTTTTTCTTAACATAGTTACATGAATTCAAAAATACATGGTAAAATATATATTTGACGAATTTTCATTGAAAATAGGGAGAAACACAAAACAAACAAAAAGTCTTGCTCCGTCATTCATATAATGAAATGAACATGCTTCGGTGATTTCGATGTTATGGCTTAAATCACGGGTTACAGATTTTTTATAGAACACTTACATTCCTAAACCACATGAGTATCTGCTTAGAACTGGGGATTCCCTATTTTAAATTGTCATTTTTACCATTACTTTAAAATATACCATGAAAAATATCTATAATGATTCTGAAGTAATTTTGTTCACCTTTAAAGTTTTCATAAATCCAGACATACAAAATTATTACCAAAGCATTCATCAAGGATCTCATATTCACCTGCCTCGTAAAAATGATGGAATTTCGAAGCAGATAATGACCTATTTTTTCATAACTTTCTGGGGATTTGACTTTGTGTCACTTTGCGGTTAACTGTCTGTCCTGAATAGAATGTCATTCCAGTGCAAAGCAAATGGAGGCCACAAATGCATTTCTGCTGGCAGCGTGCTTAGAACACTGAGATGAGTAAGACAAGTTTCTTGTTGTGAATGAGACGAGCTCGAGGCTTGGGAATTTTTTCATAGAAACCCAATATGCCTCCAAACAAGTTACTCCGTTATTAAAACAACATTCATTGGCACATTATAATATCCAATTAAGAACTACTTTACTGGCAGTGAAGCTAGATTCTACACTGTTATCAGTAAGCTCGTGATGCCTTCTCTTCCACCCTCTGCCCTGATATAATTATTTCTTCTTTATATGAGCAGATTGCAGTATATTGTTTTCAATTCAATAAAGCAGCACAATGTAGATTAGTGAGAATTCAATGTTCATGGAATGCAGCTCCATTATCCATCATGGGGATGATATGAAATGCTTTACACATATGAAATGCTCTAAACACAACCCTGGTTTTACTTTCATTTGATTACAAAGCCTTTCTAAACTTGACGCAATACACCTATAGTTCAGTACCTGCAACTCAAGAGATGATTGAATGGTAGACACATGTACACATATAGAAGGGGCTTACCTGAAAATAAAACAACAAAAACTTGGCATTGCTCACGGGTAGCATTTTGACGACTCTGCTGTTTGCATCATTGACAGTGGGCAATTTAAACAAAGCAATCAACCAAGTACAAACAATCAATAAATCCTGAAGGAGAGGCTTATACTGGTCTCATTAAGCACATTTGACAATCTTGATATTTCGGTGCACAGTTTGTATGAAGAAAATATGAAGAAATGCATGTCACAGAAAATAACTAGATGAGGAGGACAGTATCTGAATAACAAGCAAGAAATTAAATATGAAACTGCAATAGAGTACCCAAAAGGCAGCCTCACCTCTCTTGCTGGCAGAGGACATTACAAGCCCAATATCCCAGAGATGCAAAGGGGTAACCAAGCGCTGCTTCCATCCATCACATTACACACACTGGCCAGGCTTAATGTCCTTTTCAGACATGACTGGAAACACACTGGGCCACGCAGAAACATGGGAAGCAGCTAATTAGTCTATGCCAACAGCTGAGAATTACCAGTCATTTACCACTTCAAGGGTGAAATCCCTTCCACAGTATTAATGAGGACTCACATCAACAAAATAGTCTCATCCATGATGACACTGCACCGTCTTGATAATGAATGGCAGATGCCAAATGCATTGAGCCTGCACTATCAGTGCAACTTTTCAGTTAAAAAGGACTCTAAATTGTATGGTCGACAAAGAGGGGATGCAATAGCCCCTTTAGATGAATACAGAACATTTTCCTCATTACATGGCACGGATAACACTGAACCTACTTAATTTCCAAGACAGTTATTCCAACTGCAGGGCAAACAGCTGGTGAGTTTCGTGCTAAGGAGGTACTAAGACGTGATGGCCTTGCAGAGAAGGGAGTTAAAAGGCAAGGCATGGTGCTCTCATTTATATAGCACCTTTGATAGATTTGAGCAATTCCAAGTGCTTTATAGTAAAGACAGTACAGTTGCATATCTAACACAATAAGGAAAAAATTGAAGATGGGAGGCATCAATAAAAAAAAATTTAAAAATGTAGACAATGTTGCCATCGTCTAGTTTACTGAGGATACTTGAATGCTGTCATTTTTAAAAGTACTACTTTGTCATAAGAGCCTAACTTCTACAAACAGTATTCAGATTTGTGTGAGGACCATTTTTTAATTATATATCTGAACAAACATTTTTGACCTGGAATTTGCAAAGTTGCTAATCAAAGTATGCAATACACTTCGAAGATTTTATTTTAAATTTGTCCTCATTAAATTCCCGAAAGATTGGCATCCTTGTATCCATGATAAATGCAGTTTTATTGATTCAATTAGACAGTCTGTGGATTAATGTGCAGTTATAGTAACAACGTCATATTGCAGAATTTCAGCATGTATAAATATAGCAAAAGGAGCCCAAGATTATTTTACTGCCTGCAAACTATTTTTCTTCTCAGCTCTGACCTCATCAATAAGTGTTATTCTGGGTTGTTCTGCAGTTATTTTGTTCTAAAATAGATTCAGTTAAGGAACATACATCGAACTGATGTACTTTGGCAAAATCTGACAATTAATGATGTCAAAGTACATCAGTTCGAATTTGCAGATCAAACTAGAATGTAATGAAGTCCCTTATATACACAGAAAGCACAAAAGGAAAATAATTAGTTACTGAAAATTCAGTTAAGCCTTTAGGGTTTCGGGTCCTATGTTAACTGATTGAACATTTCGGAAACAAATGGTGGTCAAAGGGGGCACATCTCTTAGCAACACTAATTCAAGTATTGTTCAAAATAAAACATGAAATTTTAAATACTGTTTAAAATGTTTTTTGAAAATTAAGCCCATTAAATACTTCACTAGGATTATTATCACTCACTTTAGTTGATGAGATGCAAATATACCATAGAAAATATCATCTCTTCACCTGCTACACCTTGATATATGCCTGTGCACTGCTTATTTCATCGACAACTATGAGGACTATGCAAGCAGCGCCTCTGCATTATACAGACACATCAACATAATTGCAGGGGAAACAGTTCGAAAGATGACAAACACCAACGGATAGAAATGTCAATCTTACAAAACCATAGGCGACAAATGTTGTTTTTTTTATGCTTTGACAAAAACAATTTTAAATCCATACACTGCCAAGAAATGTCATCAAAGGCACTACAACCTACAATACGGTTAGATTACAAACACGTTTTTTCCTTTATTTTTTGATAACTAAAAGGGAAGATGAGAAAACTACAAAATGTGAACCTATATCCTGGCAATCACTGTGTTCCTCAGTGCACCTCGAATATGTACCAAGTGATGTACCTTCCTCAAGGTGACCACCTCCATCTACAGTAGGATATTTAATGACTCAAAGTTCATTTAAACAAGCACAAAAAAGGTGAATGATTTCCAGGGCTTCTCATGGGTACATGTTTTACTTATGAGTATTTGAGTATTTTTTTTAATTCTGAATACTTTATTTATCCCTTGTGGGAAAATTGTTAATCCTCCACATTTAACCCATCGTGGATGAAATATGAGCAGTGGGCAGCCACTTAGCAGCGCCCGAGGAGCAGTTAGAGGTTCAGTGTCTAGCTCAACAACGAAGGACCTCGGGAATTGCACCAGGAACTTTCTATGTTGTTGATTATTTTTTATTTAAATTAAAAGTATCTCTGTCAAACTTGAAAAATGAGAAGAAAAAAAACAATGTCCTGAGAATGGCTTACATTAATATATTTAAGGTGGGGAAAAAAAAGGAACTCTTGTATCGCTATATTTACTTCACCTTCTTTTATAGATATCATCTAGCTTCATGCAAATTTTTTGGGCATTTAAGACATAGAAATTCCATGATGAAACTACATAGAAACTACCCAAAGCATCAAATTCGGCATTAAAAAAAGCACAGCATTTCTGAAAGTATATACCCAAAGCATCCAATATATCTGCAATGGGCTCATTTTTAGGTAAATATCATCTGAAAATATTGGCAAATCACCATCATACTCAGGCCCGTGTGTTTACTATCAAGTCTTTCACACACTGATGGCCAGAAATTCAAACTGATTCTAGATTTGACTTGACTACTGTCCCCAAAAGGCTAACCAATCAAAGAAAATGCTGTCTTTTTGTAGCTAGCTTTTTGTCGGAGGGGAGCGACATGTCTGCCTGTATATAATGGATTTGCTTTCTCTGCTCACTGCTCTGAGTCCCACTATCGCTAATACGCTGGCCAAAAGTATTCCCTCACCCATCCAAATAATTGGAATCAGGTATTCCAATGACTTCCAAGGCCAAATGTGTATAAGATCAAGCACCTAAGCATGAAGAATGTTTTTTTACAAACATCTGGGAAAGAATAGGGAACTCTCTAGAGCTCAGTCAATTCCAGCGTGGTACTGTGATATCCTATCACAGTACCACGGATAGGATAGGATGCCACCTGTGCAACAAATCCAGTCGTGAAATCTCCTTGTTCCTAAATATTCTACAGTCAACTGTCAGCTGTATTTGAGAACATGGAGGTGTTTGGGAACGACAGCAACTCAGCCACGAAGTGGTAGGCCAGATAAACTGACGGACCGGGGTCAGCGGATGCTGAGCCACATAGTGCGAAGAGGTCACCAACTTTCTGCAGTCAATCGCTTCAGACCTCCAAACTTCATGTGGCCTTCAGATTAGCTCAAGAACAGTGCACAAAGAGCTTCATAGAAAATCACTGAAAACACCAGGTGATCATGCAGTATCTGCTTTTGCAAAATTACCAACAATCAGCACTTATATAGTATTACATTGCTGGATTGATTTCAACATGCTGCCAAAGGTTTGGAGTTTTTCTGCGCTGTAAATTCTAACATGTTTTCTTTAAACTGGGTCACCCCCCCGTCTATTTTTAAATGAATTATTATCTACCTCATCCAGTCATGCAGTATGATTTGTTCAGTAACAACAGCTCAGAACAGATTCAAATTTCAAATCAATTTATATTCTGTATCCTCCAATTAACTAGAGCTGTATTGAAAGGGTAAAGATGCCGTGCTGCAATCATGGCCAGGTAATATCTGTTATGGGATAATTCCGAAGCAGCTGGTAAATTGCATGATATATAGAGTGAAAAAGAGCTACAGTCAAACAACCACTGAGTGACTGATTGAGTGACATTGATTCACACACCTCATTTCCCCAGGGGTGCAGTAACTTCTTTGGGACAACCTGGATCAATGTTTGCACCCTATGAAGATAATCACGGCATTCCCGTAACTACATCAGTTTAACATGGATGCAATAGAAAAGATGGAAAAGTGGAACAGAAATGACATCTACAGGCATGTCACCATCTTGTCAGTATGTAAGGTTTAAAAAAAAAAAAAAAAAAATAGTGCAGTGAAAGCTGTTTGCCAGTGTCTGTTAAGAAAGAAATTACAAAAGCATGCAAAGGAAGAATATTAGCCATAATTGTTGGACAATTACGAGACAAAAATCCATGTAGTCCACATTCAGCATTTGGGGTCAGAACAATAGTCCCTGTAACAATTTTCTGTACAGAAAACTGTCAATCATCAAACTGATCTGAAGAATTCAGTTAATTACCCTACACCACAAAACTGACAGCATATGTAACGTCCAATTCATCACGTCAAGTCAAAAAAACATGGATTCCATACAATATGTCCATCTTACGTATATGTGTAAATGTGGGTTCCCGTAAAGTCTGAAAACAGTTTTACCACAGATCACCAGATGAGATGGGTGTATCAATTTACTCGGCCATATCACTTTTCTAGGAGACATCACCCACCAGCTGACAGTTAGTCTCTTATCACACTAATCCGGATAACTTAAAACACTGAGCTTGTGAAGGTAGCAGCCATAAATTAGTTTATTCCTACACTGATTGGATTATGAGACAGTGTCGCCTCGACCCTCTTACCCCCACTACTGCTGCCCCCAAAGGGTCCGATTGAATGCACATGCAGCCTTAAAAGGAAATGTAGTTTTCTTGCAATCTTGATTACCAATACACAGAACAATGTTACAATGCATTACATAGATCACAATTTTGAATGCACCACAGGGGAAAACTTGACTCAAGATGCTTGTACAAGAAATTTTGATTTCTATTTGTTCTTTCTTTATTTTACTGAGGGAGAATGGCATTTTACAATGAGGATGGCTCTACTGTAACACAGGAGAGGAATTTAACCTTCTACAGCCCAAGGTCTGCTTTGCATCCCTGCTTGCATCATGAATGGATGGCAGCTTACAGGCAGTAATCAAAGAATGCAGCTCACTGCAGGACACTGGGCTCGTAACGGGGTATTAAGGTCTTTCGAGAAATGCATTACCCTTACAAATACATGATATGCATATTGGCAACTATTAAGATATATTCCACAGAACCTTTATACTGTATGTATAAGTCCTTTGACAGAAAGTTCTTGGACTCATAATGAAGACAGGGGCTTAGCATGGGCCACAACTTACACTACAAAAAGGAAAATCACAAGGTTAACAGTGATAAAGACGGGTCGAAAGGAAGAAAAAATGTCACCAGCAAAGGGGCGTTTTTCCCTGGACTGCACTTCCTCATTCCTTTGTATTCAAGTCCATCCTGAGCTTCACCTCCCTCAACGATCGGCTGCTGCTGTAAAGGCTTGGGGCTTAAGCATGGGGAGCGGGTCACCAAGGCAGGGACAAGATGTGCAACTATTACAATGCAGTGACAGTTTGCGAAGGCATTTACCTTCCTGTTTTGTGAGAGACGTTTAAGCTTTCATCTAAAGCTACAACGGCCATGTAAAACGACCTGCATAATAAGCCTGCAGGAAAACCCAGGATCCCCCTGCTGAATGGGGAAACACCCGCGGGGAGGGGAGAAACAACCAGGCAGGCTGGAGAGTCTGACATCATCCCACTGTGGACTTCCATGTTTCTGTGAAGTCTGGTGTGTGTTTATGTGTGTGTGTTCCCCCTTAACACACGCGAGCACAACTGTAGCCATGCACTCTAGATCTGGTCAGACACATTATTCTGAGTTTCTGCTGCACCACCATCCCTCTCAGACGCTGCGGTTCACACTGCATATTGTAGCCAGGAGACGATGGGAAGCGTTGATCTTCCCGGAGCCGAGTCTCAAAACCTGCTCACACAAAACATCCTTAATGCAGCAAAGCAAGGCGAAGGCACGCATGTCCACAGACTGTGATAACCGACATCTACTGCAGAAATTATCCCGACACCTTTATCGCGCCTGGACTAAAATCACAGACAACATAGGTGCTATTGGTATGAAATATAAATATGGCAGTAAAGTTAAAGGACGGTCAGGAAGCATTTGAGTCGTGTGAAAGCGGAGCGGAATCTGACTGCCGGTTACAGTTAACGACGGGGCAACGCCAGCGGGGTGTTGATGGGCTTCAGCAAGCGCTCAAAAAAAAAACTGCAATGCCTCTGTCAAAGCTCCGAGTCCCGCGGTGGTAAAAATAACCAAGCAGACACCAAGTCGGGATACATATCATGACTCATTCAGTGCCTCACCTTGACGTGAAAACCCAATCTCAAGAAAAGACATGTACGGAAAATCTTGAGGCTAGTTAGCATTACTTCCTTAGCCAGATCTGCCGCTTCTCCGCTGGTCCAGTCTGCCCGGTCCTACGCCTCTCACTGTGCGCAAACACGTCCCAGGACTTACCGATCTCATGTGCTGACGGTGTCGCTGGGAAGAGACAACTATAGCGGGGAGGCTGCCGGCCACCGCTCCGCTGGTCCGGGACAACAGGAGTACCGATCTGCACACTTTCGCAGCCATCTCTGTAGTGAAACCTCGCCAGGAAGGAGACTGCTGCGGGCGGACCGAGACGCACCGAGGGGAAGAGGGAGGGTAGTGGGCGGGTTTGCAGGGCTGGGCTATGGTTTCATACACATGCCCAGTATGGCACCACTATACAAACATAAGCTCGTCTCAGTTCCGGCTGATTCGCCTCAAAAGTACCTAATTAATCGGAAATGCATCTCCCACTCACCCTATAAGTTAAGAGGGCAATACCTCGTTACAAGTATTGGCCTCTAAGTTTAATGTAATGCATACCGTGCTTATACTGGGTGCCTGACAAAGTACCCGATTCCAATTATCTACACAAAGCCAAAGCGAAAAGGCGAGCTCCTGTTTGAACACTGTCAAACAGATACCACAATGCTCTTTAAACATTTCCACTAAAAAGATCTTTTCAATTAGAGTATGAGATAAGTACAAATCATAGCTCTTCATCAGCTAAAGAATTAAACAAACCTGTCTTCATTCATGTTCTTGTAGCACACACTTGACATTCTTACCAACAGCTTTGTCCCTTTGAGGCATCATGTGACATCACAGAGCCTTATGTGGCATTACAGGTTCTCCAGATCTTCAGGCCCCTTATTTAGAAATTGAAGATGCGGTACTCAGACTCAATATCTGTCAACCACCATAAAAAATCATCATATCAGAAAACGTCCCTGCTGCCCACCTGTGTAGTTCCACTGCCGCCCCAACCCCCTGAGATCCGAACCCCTTTTCTTGGAGCTCTAACTCCAATTGACTTCCCCCTTCACATGCTGCTGACCATAGGGCATCATTGAAGAAGACCTTGTGACATCATCTTTATAAACTGCAAAAAATCGATTAAGAAGTTTTGACCAAATTATTGATATGTATGAGTTCCCCATCTACCCCTACAAATGCAACGCTTACTGGATTACCAATTGCAGTTTGGCACACCTTTGCTCAGAACTAGGAGAGAGCTACTTTGATTCTTTGTTGAAATGAAATAAATAATGTCAGGTGTCTGGCAATGTGGAACTGAGGAGGTGATAGTGCATTTTGATGGGGCTATAATCAGATCAAAAAGAGACTACGGAGGTATAGTGTATGGGTCAGCTAAATCTGTGCTGGCAGACATGGGTTGTACATCGTTTGTTTTAAGTGAGCTTAAGAGTGAGCTTAGGAGCAGAGACAAACCTAAGTATGTGCACTCCATGATGAGTCTGATAAAATGCAACTGGGACTGCAATAAGAATTTGGTTGCCAGTCTAACTGCATCAATTTGACAGGACAAAGTTATAACTATCCAACTAAAGGGGGGGGGGGGCTTATCGTCTCTCATTGAAAAAAAAATATATATATAATGGGAGATGATGACCATTCCTGTTGTTGTTCATGTGGCCATCCGACAAGCCTTTACTTTAGCAAAATGTGCAGCACTGAAGTTAATTTTCAAGATCCACAGTGTTTTTGAAATGGATAGACTATAATTTAAGTGTCCCTATGTTGGGGCCCTTCTTGGCAGACATCTCACCATAGCACCAAGTCCTGTAGCCCTGTCAAATATTAGCATGACTTTCAGTCACCCTTGTCACCAGGTCCAAAATACGAAAGCCATATAATGACAGCTAATAAAATTGACCTTGACAGACCTTTGACAACATCAGCTAGTGCTTGTGCTCAGGAACTTTAATGCACGCCAGACCCTCTACTGTGTAACCGGATTGCAGGCAGTTAATTATGAAGAGACTTGTTTTCTCCAGGATCACTCAACCCCTAAAAATGTAGGTAATGTGCCTGATAATAGGTTCATATGGTCAATGAGTGTCAAGGAGGCTCGCCCCGGGGGCAATCTGACCTGTTTTGCTTAATCTTTGACAGAGTTTGCAGCACTCCCATAAGCCACACCCGTACTGTTAAAAGGTGAAAATAGAGGTTCATAAGTTATTAAGTTTCCCAACCAAGCATGCTTTACAACTTTTAGCGAGAGAAAATGTAACATACATTTTTAACAAAACATTTAAAAATATAAAGAAAACACATAGGTCAAAGAACAAAAGACAATTTCATTTAATTTTAGTTGTGATACCGTTAATGGTATTCGTGTTATGTTTATTAATGAAATACAGTAAAATGGATATATCGTTGCTCAGTCCCATAAGAACTTCTTCAGGCTACACAGTATCAGGCCGAATGGGCAATGCAATTTAAATGCAAATTCCTATTTGTAGACAAGAACCTGCTCAAGGTATTTGAACAGCATCGATTCAGAAAATGAATGCTTGTGCAGTGCCAAATGCAAGAGAGCACTGTCTTACATAAACCTCTCCTGTGTTGCACTAACTGTGCCTGCCAGTTTTCATTTTTACATGCAATGTCAGCACTCTGTATGAGAGGCTGCAGTAAAGTTAAAAATACTTCGTAGGTGTTCATATTCATGTCATAGTTAAAGGAATAGATTGTGATATTCAAGTTTTATCATTTTTGAGTATTTCAAACCTAGAACTTTCATGCAACCTCTTCAAACATTCAATATGAAAAAAGGGAAAGGAAAAAGCCAAAACAAATATGATGTACTTTTCAAGCTATGTTTACAAATATGTGGTATATTTTTCCAAGAGTTTTGACCCCTAGCATTAGCCTTGTAATTAATCTTTAAGAGAGACAGAATGCCGATGGAACTCTACCTCAAGGTCCAAAGTGGCTATCCTTTAGCAGGGTTCAAAAGACTTTTTGCCCTGTTGTTTGTGTTAGTGTGTGCATGCGTGCATGCTTATTTTCACATGTCAGTTTTCTCCTTAAAGTTTTGAAGACTTCCACCCTCTATTCCAAGAAAAAATGGTTTGACCAACGCAAACATACATGGATTCAGGACCCCTATTTCACCCCATTACTAAACTCACACTACATAGTAATCATGATGTTAATAATGATGATAGATATATTTATATTGGATTTTCCATCAAATTGCTGTACAAATGAGAAGGGAGGGAAAAGGAACACAGGGCTATTGAGGCTGCTTGTGCTGCTTTTATTTCTGCATGTATTAAAATACAAAATGGCTTACAAACATCACAACTATAATGAGGCTTAAACATATTTAGAGTTCACCTCATTCGTCACATTCAGTTATACATACAGCACAATATCATCGAAATTTAACCATGGCATTTAACCCATCATGTATGAACCATGAGCAGAAGGCAGCAACTGAGCAGCACCAAGGGAGCAGTTAGAGGTTCAGTGCTCGTCTAGGAGGAGCCGGGAATCGAACCAGGAATGTTTGGGTCCAAGGACGACTACTTTAACCTAGCAAAGCAGTTCAAATGGGACTTATCCTATAAATATCACAAAGCCAAAAGTCCACTATGAATTGATAAACATGTTCTCAATGTTGTATTTATTACTGAGAGTCCTCTTAATCAGCAATCAGGTCTCAGCAGTTGCAGTTGTAGGCCTCCTAAAATTGTTACAAATGAGTCTTTCTCTGGTGTCCTGTTCTATCTCTTCTGCAAAGCAGCAACACTAGTATAATAGCAGTGATCACTATAAACAGCAATATCATTGATTGACTGTTACTGCAAAATTGCAGCAAGGCAGTAAGTTACCTTACATCTTTAACCTCAGCCTTAATTATGTCAGCATAGCGTCTGTATGGTTTGGAGACAGTGGCACTGAACAAAAGACAGGAGGCAGAGCTGGAGGTAGCAGAAATGAAGATGTTGAGGTTCTCTTTAGGAGTGAGGAGGATGGATAGGATCAGAAATGAGTCCATCAGGGGGACAGCTCATGTTAGATGTTTTGGAGAGAAGGTCAGAGAAGCCAGACTGAGATGGTTCGGCCATGTACAGAGGAGGGATAGGGATTATATTGGTAGATGGATGCTGGAATGCGAGATGCCAGGCAGGAGGTCCAGAGGAATACCGAAGAGAAGATTTATGGATGTAGTGAGAGAAGATATGAAGGTAGTTGGTGTGAGAGAGGAGGATACAGAGAATAGGGTTAGCTAGAGGAGGTTGATTCGCTGTGGAGATCCCTGAAAAGAGAAAAGCCGAAAGGAAAAGAAGAAGAAGAAGAAGTGTCAAGTGTGCTTGAGACACGAAACAGAAACCTGAATAAAAACATGCTGTTGTTTAATGTTTAGATGACTGTCAGGTGATCCAAAATTAGCCCTAACTGCTCATACACCACGGCAACCCAACACCATATCTGTGTACTCAGGTATGGTGATAGATCTTGAAATACTGTGATCACATGTTGTCATCAGCTATTTCTTTCCAACTTCTCAGACAGCATCTTCTCTGAGTGTTTCGATTTCAAATTGCTGCCTGTACTTATTGAGTGGCTTTTGGGAGGGTGATTACTTTAAAAGACTAACCCAAATCATGCAAGTCATTGACATAATTCTGAAAAATGTAATAATTGCCTGTGTGCTATCTTGGTCATGATTTAGTAAGTTTCATTGAGAGGCCATTAACAGCATGAAATTACATTATGTGGTTTGCTAACACTATTGAGTGTTATTTTGGGAGGCTGAAAGTATTTAGCAGCCCCTGTAAAATGCCTCTTTAGAAAAGTTGGATAAAAGCAACAACAGGATTTTTGGTGCACAGACATAATTTGAATAAGAAAAGAAACAAGTATAACAATAGTATAATCCAGGGAAAGCAAATGATGAGCTAAATTGCACCATGTGGACGTAATAATATCTTTATGTTTTCATCTATACTTATTGAATATAGTCAGCCCTCCATTGGTTAGTAATTTTGAACAAAAAAAAGACAAAATATTTGAAGGGAACTCTTGCTTGTCCAAATGTTCATTGACTATTGTAATAGTTGTATTGATTAAAAGCTCCAGCTCTTTCACTCCTTGTCAGGTCAGGATTCTTTTTAATAATGCATTAAATCACAATATCTGCGTGTATCATGAATCTTCTGAGGGGAAATATTTGGCTGAGTTTTTATTAATTAATTGCTTCTGAATCAAGGTAAATCTATTACACAACAAATGGGAACTGTGACAGGAATTTCATTATCTGAATCAGCAAAGTAACACAAGACAACTCTTATTAATTCTTTAGCCTAATGGACAGTTATCAACCAAAGCTGAATTACATTAAAAGAAATGTGCATTATTGCTTTGTAAATAGGGGAATGGAATGTTCAGGGTGTCAAGAGACTTTGAGAGTAAAAAAAATGAATATATTGGCCAAAGTTTTGAAAAAGATAATAAAATGTTATCAAATTGAGAAAACATTCTGCACACTCAGATGTATTGGTATTCGAAAATTTACGTCATTCAAATATTAAATATTGTTTTGTAAATGGCAAACCGGGTGATGCGCAACATAATGTTGATTTTTTTTTTTTTCTTTGGTAAACCAGGTATTTTAAGGATACCTCTTGTAAATGTACTCCTTTTTTGATCCAGTGAGTTTCAAGTTTCTTTTCTGTCTTTTTTCTTTCCGCTAAAGCTTCAACTCACTCTGGAGATTCAATTTATTTGAACATAAATATAGAATAGGATATCAATCCCAACCATGCTGAGATGATAAAGACAACTATGATGTCTGCAGAATACTGCAGGAAGTCCGTGTGCGACCGCATACCTTGAACCCCCGAAACAGAGGATACCTGGAGGCAGAAAAGGGCAGGGTGTGGGCGGGGAGGTATGACATCCCACCCCGCCCACACTCCGTCCGGCTACCCAGGACAGGGCTTGTTCAACACGGAAACGCGTTACCCTGTTTCAGGGCTCCTTTTCCAGAAACACAAGATTTAAGACACACTCAGAAGACACAGTTGTTCTGAGGGTGACCGGTGGACGCAGAGCCGTTCATGTGAGTACCCACGGTACTTGTTAGCTGAGAAAACGCTCTGTCACATTGCAGCGCTGGGCGAATGAAGTCGCCGCCGTCCGGGCTATATACTGTCAACTGTTAGCTCGCTAGCTAGCGTTAGCCGACCCCACTAAGTAAAAATCTACTAGAAGGAAACGATGGATAAACGAACGTAAAACGAGCGAAACTCACGCAACTCGGAATGACGTTTGAAATCATGTCTTTAATTTCCTGACGGTAAAGTCGGCAGCTGACATGTTATTATAGTGTAGCAAGGAAACGACTACAAATACAGGCAAATATAATATTTGGTTCGTTTGGCATCATCAGATTAACTTTTCTGAGTTATGTTTACTCGGCACGTTAAAATAAACCTTGATATTTATTAAATGGTGGTTTAACGTCCATACTGGATGTATAGTCGTTGATATTGTCAATAATGGGGATTCAACAGCTAAACTCGTACGTATCTGAAGTCGGTGGGGTCATGTGTTCATATGTTATTGCAAATATGCTTTGCTGCAAAGGCTCGTAAGATAAAAACAAGCGATTTTGAATCGCTGCTTATCCGGGAACCTAATTGCTTGGGATATGTGTCTCGCTTTACATCAATGGGCAGCTTTTGTTATCTCTAAGCCTAGCCAGTCATCCTCAATGATGCCTCACCTGGCTTCAACCCTACATTAATCTGTTCATTTTTCTGGCCCCCCTTGTATTACATAACTATCAAAACTGTCATTGCAGTTTAAAAAACTCCAGCAATTTCTACCCAACAGAACTGTAAAACGTATTGTTTTTGCACTTTAAACAAAATGGCATTTCTGCATAGACTCCCTTAATCAGGATTACACCCTTACAATCAATTAACCCAGAATTCCTGTAGACATGTTGGATGGTGGTCAATCTGAGCAGCGGTATGTCTGCTGTTGTTCATCTGTCAATTTGTCCTGTGCAAGTTACATTCATCTGTCAAGTTTTGATAACTTGGTTGATAATCTGATGTAGATTATCACAAATGTCCTTCCAAAGAAATATCCCTTCATGTGAAATATAGATTCAAGTTGTTTGGAACAGATTAGTTTGATGCATGACATTTGTATAGATTTGCTGTAATTGTTGCTATGTACCTCTCTGAGATCACCCCGGGATGGGGTTCCCATTCATATAGACTGTTTTGGATAAAGATATAAGGAACGCCTCCCAACGAAAAACTTGTACAGATCATCAGGACTATAATTGCTACCTCCCAATAGTGATTTTCTATTTCTGATTGGTGTTATCCAAGGTCACAGTCCAAATGTGTCAATCAATCAGAATAACAAAACTGTAACTGAAGAATCATTGAGCTACTTTTCTTTATTTCCTCTGATACTATGCAACAGTTTTAGGGTGCTTCTCTGTTATGTCAAACTGGATCAGATTCAGACTATCTGTTGTGATTGGCTTGTCCGTCTTCATGATACAAATAGAGAAAAACATTCTTTCTGAGCTGTAAAGATCTATATTCAAATAATTTAGGCTGGTCTCTGGTTTATTTCCCAAATCAGAGGCCCTCTGGCTCACATTTTCACCCCATGACAAACTGGTGATAGTTGAAGAAAAAAATATATTGAAAAATTGCAATTATTTATTCTACATAAAGAACATATGAGTCATCAGTATGAATCTAAAGATGGTATGAAAGGCAGTGCACTGCCTCATCAAATACCTTACTCCAAATTAGGTTATGTCTTTTGGAAGAAGTTTGCCAGGACCTGTCCCAGGAGTTCAGTGGTATAATACCTTACTGAGATACTGCGTATTTGTTATTTGTAATCAAGAAATTCACTCTGTATACAGAGTAGCAAACATTTTACAAAATCCATTTCAAAGTCTTCCTGGACTGTCTTCATTGTGCCACTTTAAACAGAACAGATTAAAACAAACATTCTGTGTTTTATGTTTGTCCCTTTTCCTCTTGTTTGTCATTGTTGCCTGTTTGGCATATACAGGTATGTGTGTCACTTTGTGTTTTAGTTGGGGTTGAAATTAAAGTTTTTAACGAGCTGGACCAAGAACCTCTAAATTTTTTTCTCAGAAAAGAGAAACTCTGACATTACCATTTGCAAACCTATGTAGTTATTTTTCTTTAGCAGATTTTTTTATAAGAATATAATGACCATTTGATTTTAGTCACTAATTCATTTGTGACACCCCCACTGTTCTTAGGTGCAATGTTATATGCTGATACACTTAAGATGACTGACTGTAAGCATTACTAACTAACATTGAGTGACAAATGTTGTGGTAGGCACAGGGTTACCTTTTTCATTAGTTCCAAGAAAATAAGAGGACTCATCATCAAGTTAGTAAGTTATTAGAGCCACAGCACCCTCCTTGTCAACTGTGATGCACATCTCTCATGTCACTCCGATATCCGTACAAGTGTGTCCGGTAGTGGCAACAATGTTAACAGTCAAGCTGGAGCATGCCCTGCTGGACAAGCTAGGTGATGATATCACTTATAAATGACCCAAATTTGCATCATATGGTCTTTAAAAACAACATATGTAGTATCCAAGCATTTAAAAGGATCTGTGATAGTCAAGTCAGGCCTGTATTGGCCAATAATATTGTTAAATTAACATTTGTTCCGATTTCATCCAAAGTAAAATATATCTACAAGTGGCCTTGGTGCAACTCTTTCAGTGTCATGCCATCTCCAAAGAAATAGTATTTGTACATACTATGAATTACACACCTGTGCCCCATCATTTCACCTGGTGTTCCATGGCTTCTTTTTTCTTTCTGCCTCTTTCCCATAGTCAGTCCCATAGCCGAAAAAATTCACACACAGGAGCCTCAGATACACACAAGTAGCCCCTTACTTAATTGTAAATCATCTTCCCATGACATTGATGAATTAAGCAACAGCATGGTTGAAAATGAAGTTGTGGAGCTTAACCTCATGGCCTGCAATTAGTGTTATCCGTAATTTGCTATTTCTGTTGCATATTAATTGGAGAGTGGGCAGAGTCCATTACAGTTACGCATGGACTATCAGAGCTAAAGTTTTGTCATACTTGCCTCAAATTTTTATTCTTCCTGTTTTTTTAGTGCCAATGGTGGGAGGGTTCCTAAAATAATTTGATAAGGTTTCCATTGCTCTGACTGAAGCAGGAAGCTGCTAAGAAATATGATGTCTAATTGTAAGGCACTATCATTGTATTTAGTTAAAGCACTAAGTTAAATTTCCTTTCATTCAGTTTTCTCACCAAATAAATAAAAAGCCACATAACAAAGGGGTACAACATCTTTTACCTTCTGTATTGAGGTGTGTTTTCTTCTTTTTTCACCATATATTTTTCTTTTTGTTGCAGAATGTTCAGATTGCAGAGGTTATCTGTGATATACATTAGTCTTGCTAAGTTGTCTCGAAGCTACCATAATGGGGCTGTCCGAGGGTCTGGCCGGCACAGGCTAATGCTTGCAGCCTTGGCAGGGGTAACTGGTGTGTCTGCTGGTGGAGGTCTTCTCTGGAAAAGGTAAGATGTAGAAGGTGAAAAATGTCCTTTCTGCACCTCAAACTTCCTCATTCATTGGTAATGTGGTTGAAATCACATTGAAACTTTCTTTATACAGATAACTTAAAAATCAAATGCATTGTGTAAAGATGATAAAAGAGAAATGGCTCCACATAACAGTTTTTTCACAGTAGTTTAATAGACTTTGACCCACATACTCTGAACATTGTCAATTGGTGATGTACTGTTGGACAGAATTTTTGACTTTTAAATTCGTAACAAATTAACGTCCTCCATATAAAGCAAACTTCATTCAGTATCTCAACAATGTTTCTGTCCCAAGGGTGTGACAATGCCTTAATGACTATTCATGACTAAGAAGGGTAGTATTTGGTTAAGGCAATGTAGAAAATCGAGTGTTTACGTTAAGCCTCCATGGGGAGGCAATGACTGTGATGCAAGAAGCAGAGTGATGAATTGGGCCCTCAGGGCATTTAGACTGATGGAACAAATCCTGTATGTCCCAGGCCTCCACCCCGGGCTTCATTGTACTAGGTCTCATTAAATTGAATTATTCAGCCTCCTTTAGACAGGCTCAGCAATATTATTATTCAAAATTGTGGTTTTGTCAGAAAGTGGTGTATTTGGAATTTTCTATGTAAAACCTCTCAACGTTGTTCAGACATGTGGAAGGAAATCCTGCATATCGGTTGAAGTCACTGTTTTTTTTAATCTGTGTATCATCAGACTCATACTCATCTACATAAGTGGTTGAACTGCATGTATCCCCAGCTCTTCTAAGCACGAGACTACAAAATGCAAGGAGATACTGTCATAGTTGGTTGCCTGGACAGATAACATTTTAATGTCCTGAATGTGTTTCTCCTTGCTTTAAAATGGTTTGATTTTGTTTCCTTTGAAAACTAGAGCCTATGCAGATGCAGGGCCATCAGTAAGACATTCTGAGCAACCAGCCGAAGACAAAGCTGAATTTGTGAGTCATACAGACTCTGAGACGGAGTCAGAGAAATCTGTAGAGGCCAGCAATGGAGATGAAGAAGCTATGGATGAAGGGGGTGAGGGTAAAAAAAAGAAGCCACGCTCGGGATTCCGTGACCGCAAGGTAATCGATAACCAGTATACATTCAGCCATTCATTTATTTTTCTCTTTAATTCAAGTCAAGATGGTTTATTGGAAGCCCTCCCGATTCTTCCAAATCAATGTTCAATATGCCACAGCTGGGATACGCTGACAGAACATTTTATGAATATATGCAGAGGTAATCAGTTTGCAGTTCTGCTGTCATAAACAACAGAAGCGTACCACCCATTGGATTTCATTGCTGTTAATTAGCCAGGACAAGAGACTGCTCATGGGGGGAAAAGGATCTGAACAAAGTTTGTTGCTCTGCATATTACATTTGAAGAACCAAACTGAGGAAAAGGAAATCCGACAAACAATTTATTATACTTTATTCAATCATAGTGTGATTTAATGGTAGCTTATGGGTACGGAGGTAAAGATTGTGGAATCACTCATTAACTGATGAATCCAATTTTCAGCTGAAACCATATAGATGTCAAGGGAGTAACCCTTTTTAGTGAATAGCGGCACCAAATGATTCACTACTGTGTTTGTTAAAAATAGACTGTGTGCATGCTCACTCACTTGGGCAAATAAAGTGCCTGACCCACTGTTTAAATTCTGTGAATGTACTTGAAATGGTGCAGTGCTGCACATTTATTTAAATGGTTATATTTTGGCTGGAATTTAGTCAGACTGTTCTTCTATATTATTACCTTTTATTTCCTTTTACCTTTCTATCACTAGTGTTAGATAACAGGATTTAGCACAGTTTGCTGTGAAGCTGTAAAGAGCACTCTCTAGATTCCATCAGTGTGGGTGATATTGTGACCAGAAGTCCGTAAATATGAGGAGAACCTGAGCCATGAGAGAAAATCTCAAGCTTTCCATCTGTCAAGCTGTCTTGTCCTCTAACCTTTCATCCATACACTGTTTGTTTTTTTTCGCCTCTCCCTATACCCACTCCTACAGAGTGCCCTAAAGACCAGTAAAATCTATTGGAGTGTGAGCCAACACAGAAGACCAGAGGAATTTGTAAATTCAGACTCATAACTCTCCAAATGACTCTATCAGACTTTGATAATCCAAAGTATTGTGTTGATGTAAATTTCATTATATTGATAATATTTCATACATTCATTCATTATCTCATAAATTAAATTAAATTCCTGGTTATCAGTGCAAGTTGAGCAGGCTCCCATTTCATTAACTTGTTAGACATTAAGAATGGAAAACACCTACTGCAATTTTTGGAGTTGTGGCATCTGATTCAAGCATGAAGTTCTAATCTGCCTGTCCCACACTTAACAGACAAAAATACTGCTTGGTATTTGATCCTTCTGGTATTTTGCAACATCAATGATACTCATGTTCAATTTGTATAATGAATGTCATTACAGGTGATGGAGTATGAGAATAGAATAAGGGCCTATTCAACTCCAGACAAGATTTTCCGCTACTTTGCCACACTGAAGGTGATTGGTGAGCATGGAGATACTGAGGTTTACATGACCCCCCAGGACTTCATAAGGTCCATCACACCCAATGAGAAGCAGCCTGAGAGTGAGTTTTAATCTCTAGACCATTTTAAATAGCCAAGTGATTTCTTTATTATTATATGTTTTAGTGTGATTTTGCTAAACATTTCTTTTTATTCAATCTCAACTCAGGTAATTCACACCTAAATACACCCGTAAACCTTGCTAGTTTCCCAGTTTCTACTTAAGCAAGTTTTCTGGTCATCATTAGGTAGTGATATTCCTTAAGCAACATGCAGAGACTATTTTGTTCCAACGCACATTTTATATTCAACACAGTCCACATTTTGCATTTACCATGAACAGTGTGTGAAGGGAAGATAAGAATATAAGGGAAGGTGTACAAGACAGTAGTGAGACCAGCAATGTTGTATGGTTTAGAGACAGTGACAGAAAAGGCAGGAGGCAGAGCTGTTGAGGTTCTCTCTGGAAGTAATGAGGATGGATAGGATCAAGTCCAAAGTCAGAGGAATGTTATATGTGAGATGTTTTAAAGATAAAGTCAGAGAGGCCAGACTGAGATGGTTTGGACATGCATAGTTAAAGGATAGTTTAATATATTTGTTGAAAGATGCTGAAGTCAGAACTGCCTGGAGGAAGACCAAGGCGATTTCTGGATGATGTTAAAGGGGACATGAAGTTAGTTGATGTGAGAGAAGAGGATGCAGAGAATAGTATTAGATGGAGGAAGATGATATGCTGTGGTGACCCCTGAAGGGAGCAGTGGAAATTAAAAGAAGTATTTTAGCCTAAAAAAATCAGTTCTTAGGATAAATGGTCAGAAGGCATGGAATTTTGAAGGCCCTTCTAAATTAAGAAAAAACATATCACATTTCCCCTTAATCATGTATCCTTGTATAAGTAGTTTTTTGATCTCTCACCATGTTGCAGATATTTGTCAAAAATTATTTAAGAGTTACATTGATGTCCAAATCTGTTTTTCTTCCATCCTTGACTCACATCAGATGTTCTTCAAATCAAATGTGACTTTTGGCCAGTACTTAGACATATCTTTCAAAATCACACTTGCCCATTTCTGTGTGGCGGAGCTATAATCGCAGTATGAAAGAGGAAGTGAATATATCAGTTTGAGTAAACTATGCTTCATTCCCAAAGCAATGCGGCTGGGTTAAATATCCACAGCTAATGAAGCATTTTCAACATTCCAATAGTCCAATCAAATGCAAATGATTAGAGTGAAATACCAATTTGGCTGTACCGTACATCCGTTTAAATAATTTGTTTAAAAGGTAAATACATCAAATAATGAAGATGTCTGCATTTCTGTTTCAGAAGGCCTTTAAAATACTTTTGGTAAATGTAGATAAAGATTTTTCTGTTGCATATAATTATTTGCCTTTTAACTGATGATCATGTGAGCGGGAATACATGATCCACTTTGCTCTGCTTTTAACTATTGAGAATAAGCACAACGAAATGGATCAGTATTTATCAGTTATGATAAGGATCCAGGTTTTGCCATAAATATATTGTTACATTAGAAGGAGCCCTTGAAATATGATGACCCTCAGTGACTTGTAACTTAAGGTACCGTACACATCAGGGGTTTGATCAGTAGTTTTGTGAGCATCACCCTTTAATCAATGATTACTGAATTGAAGTATTTTTGCCAATTAAAATCTTGCACATTTGAAAAGCTTTATTTTTTCATTTCCTGATTTCAAATGTCAATGTCAAAGTGCTGTTGCATCTTTCCCTAAGTTTTTATTACATTACTTTGTGATACATGTTATTAATTAGTAGGAAAATCATGTAAACATCATTGATATGGTTAAAATAATTGTATTCTTCTGTCAGAAAACCTGTCATGGAGGTAAACAAATTCATAAGATTGTAAGGACTGTAAAGACAAATGAAAAGTGAAGACCATTATTGTTTTGTCGTCATACCCTTCGGAAGCTGGAGTGATGTAGTTTGAGCAAAAATACCTTAAAATGCACACATGTTAATCTTGGAAGTGTATTCATCAACACTTGTTTTGTTTTGTGTTTTTTCTTTTAATGCTTAGTTTAAAAAGGCTTACTTTCTGCTGCTAACTAGAATTCGGAGAAAGAAAAAAAAGTTGAGGCTCTGGTTTGGATTTTATGACAAATTATCATGAGCACTAAAGGTGACTGCTGATGATTGTTTTACAGAATTGGAAACATGGAAATTAACTGTTAATGACTCTTATTAATCAGTAGCTCATGCGATGATATACAAGGTGTCTCCATGTAACTTTTGTTTTTTCTTCTTGATGATCTACATAAATCATAATACCCCTGCTGTGTATGTATTCTGACTTCAATCTTGTTTATCATATTTTCCTCTCTGTCTTTTCAGACCTGGGCCTAGATCAGTTCATTGTAAAACGGTATGATGGCAAGGTAAGAAATGCTTGTGGTAAAGGGGGATATATAATAGTCAACTATTATTATTACATTAATGGTTTATTACTGTAGAATGAAATAGCTAATGTGGAATATTATGAATATGTAGATTTAGCATTTTATCCCCAAAAAGCTGGGTTTTTATAATCAAAGGTTATGGGTTTTTTTTTCATTGCACAACCTTCCTTTCTACCCATTGTTCATCCAAAGTCAATAAAAGCTTAAAGGATCAAGTCTGCCTAAATACTAAAAGTAGATTTTCTCTTCATCCCAATTACCCATGGCGGTCTGGCCATGCAGATAGCTACTGTTATATATGCTGAGGTTTTTGGACATTAGCATTTGAAACCTTGCCCTAACTATTAAATTGAGGTAGATGTTGTTTCATTCCTCCATCAAGGACTGAAATTGCTGAAAAATTTGTATTTGCAATTTATAATCATTCTGTTATTCATTGTTTTGGTTGCTTTGAATCTTACCTTTTTCTACTGGTTAAGTTGAACTATTACTTAAGCAAAGAGCATTTTCATCAAAAGGCTGAACATTCTGTAGTCATGTCAATTTTTATATATTCCTTTTTTAAAGTTATATTAATAAAATGTCATACTTGGCCAGAAATCTTTCCCATAGATACTAACTCTTGATTGTACTGTCATTCAAGAATAGAACAAATCATATACTTACTTGTTAATGAGGCTTTACTAACCCAAGAATCTTTATAGACAATGATACCTCATATTAAGAATAAAAGAAAATGTAGGTGATATTTTGAGAGGAATATTCTTGATTTGCCATGACGTTTTTAAGAGACCCTCAAAATTCACTAAAATTGAAAATATATCCTAGCTAGTTTACTATCTCTGAGCAAAAATAAACTTGTTACAATCATCATGTTACTTTGTTTATAATATAGAAATAGAAATAATTACTGTGATATTGGTCAGTATCAACAGCGTTTTTACCTTATTATTGGAAGAGGCATGGTGTCCATTTTGCAACCCTTATTAGGGTCAATGAGCTCTGTGGTCATTTCACTTCTATTACGAAACTGCCTCCATTCATTAAATGTTAGGTAATCATCAGTAGTTTGACTGATGTTTCACTGACATTACAAAAGCATCAGCCTGCTGGCAGGTCTGATAATAGTCAGTCAATCTGTGCACTCTGGTTTAGTCAGAGGGACCCAGAGAAGACTGTGAACCCTAAAAGGGATCAGACTTCCATAGACTCATTAGTTCCATGTTTCTTTGTTTCAAAAGATGTAAAAAAGCTCTGGCTCAATAGCTTGACTTTTATAGATGAATCAGTCATCCTAAAAGTCGTTATCAACATTAATTATATTTTTTTTTTCTGTAAAAATATAACAGGTTTTGCCATGATTTTCAAGACAAATCTTTGGCAGTTAGATTTATTTGATTCTTAATCTGGCTTTGTTTGCCTCCCAAGATTTTCGAAGCTGATTGGCCTGATCATTTCCAGTCCTATAGTCCCTACACATTCCCTCTTTCTCTCTTTGAGACGTGTAATACCTCCTCCTTTGCTTTGGTCTTAAAAGAAAGAGAAACTCGTTAAGTGTCTAAACAACCAGTTAAGATGTAGAACTTGCCGTTCAATGTGTAGTTGCCCAAGTTGCCTCTTCATTGGATATCTTTTTGCCAGGGATTGGGGTGGGTAAGAATGGCAGCAGTACAGATTGATCATCAAAACATGGCAGCATTATGTGAAGAAAAATGAGAGCTCTGCTAAATTCTTTCCCATTTACATCATTTTATGTAATGCAAGAACACCAATAGATACTCTGTCCTCATTTGACAAAATAAAGCATGTGTTAGTCTTTATGTCATTAACTTTTTCCTCTCTAGCTGCTCCAGTTTTAGTCTGTTTGAGCCAAAGTAAACATACACGCATGGTAATGTGTGACAACTAATTTTAATGTCATCACTTCGTTTGCCTTATTTTATGTCTCTCTCTTTGGGAAAGATGTTTGGGGATGATGTCGCACTGGAAGTAGTTAATTGTATTGAGTGTTTATCTAACAATTGTGTCACTCCGCTTTTTCCATTGTTAATATGCTACATCTGAGTTTGTCCACCCAACTTATACAAGTGGGCACATTTCAGGCAACCACAAACTTATTTAGATGTAACCAAATGTTGCCATCATGAATGTTGGTAATTTTCACATTCTAGTATAAACCATTCTCTCATTCCATAGTAAGTAATCCCTCCATTTTCTTTCTTTTCCCCTCCTCCATAATAACATCCTCCATTCCCCATCTCCCGAATTCTCCACCTTGTCTCTTTTACTTTCCCCCCCAAAAATTCCACTACTTATCCCATTCTCCGCCCTCTGATTCCCCTCCCCAACTACCTCTTCTGTCTTCCTCTTTCATCTCCTTCCTGTTCTGCCCCTCCCTCTCTTCAGGACTTCTGGCAGGTATGGGGTGTGTGCCGAGCAGCATGTGTGCACCTGAATGAAAAACTGCACTATGTAGTCACTACTTACTATTCCCCACCCTAGTTCATACATATTTTTTTTTCTCCTTCCATATCTCTTGCCTTTCTCCGCTGTTGCTCTGGCTTTTTATTACTCACTCTCTCCTGCTCCCTAGTATAGGAGAGGATAGATATTCACAATTGTTTGTCCAGGGGAACAGCTAAGTAAGTTTTTTTTTTATGTGTATTTATCACATCTTAGCTTCAGCAAGTGTGAAAGGGAGCCATGACCTTCAGTATGTTTATAATGGCTGTAGACCAGAGAGCGGCAAAACTACATTAAAGTGTATATTTTATATCAAGCAATCATGGAGCTGTGAATAAATTGGAGAATTTTAAAACTTGCTGAAGATGTTAAACAGACACACTCACACATACATACAGAACTGGTATAGAAATGGAAGTTTGCATTTTCACTTCTTTTCTTAATAAATTTGGTCACTTATATTCAAGCCACTGGATGGTTGGATGGCAGGTGTCTTTACAAATTTCATAGCAAGAAAATATTAGTTAGCCTTATTCTTTGGGGAGTGTACATTTAACTGTACACATAATGTAGCAGTTATTTTTCAGACCAGACAGTTCTTTTGTCCTTTCAAATGTTCAGCAATTTATAGGCAGCTTCTGAACGTTGCAGGTGAACATGATATTGCAATGAGCTTTGTTCATTAAGCAGTAAGACGCATCCTTTTATCAAAACATGATATTAATTTCTTTTGGGCACATTTCAGTAATTTTCTGGTGTTTTGATTGAAACGTTTGTGTTGATAAATAATAACAAAACTTTGACCGATAAGCTTACCTATGAAATGATTTGACATTTTTTTGCAAGCTTGAACTCTATGATATGACATGTAGATCAGCCAAGAGCACTGAAGGACAGGCCACAACCTGATCTCGCCTGATGTCAGGAAGTATCAAACAACCAAGCAGACTCTCGACCCATTATGCATTAATATCAAGTATGCAGAGGCAATCTTCGTGTCAGACATTGTGAGACCTGTCTTGTTGACGGTATCTTGTGTGCTGGTATTCCCTTTTGATAGTTTGTGTAAAGTTTAGACAAGTCTGTTCTCTTGATATCAAGAACAGTACCTTGTTTTACTCACTGAGATGGAGATTGCTGCCAAATCTATGTATACCATGCAGGCGGGACTTGCTGGACCCAGTGGATTGCAAAATATCAGAATTAGCATTCCTTCACTACTCAAATGATAAAAGTGCTGTTCCCCTGACCCCCCTCTGCTTTGCTTTGTAATTCAAACCTTTATTCCTCATCATTCCATCCTTTTTAAGAAACAGCAGCTCGAGCTTTCGTCATGCTTTGGCACTGTAGAATATTTCCCAGCATGCTCTGCTCTATGCTTGTTATTCACAGAAGAAGTAGCTGATGGCGTCGCCCCTTTCTGCGCATGGTGGCATCACATGGTATTGGACCAAGGAAATTGCTCTCTGAGCTAACATTGAGGCTGTTTTGATGTGCTTGATAGTGTTCACAATACCATCTTCTGGATTGCTCAGGTTTCAGTAATGCATGGTTCTTGTATAGCATGGTTTACAGTTGTTAGAAGCAGGATTTCCCAAGATCTAAAAAGTAATCAAGCCTTTCTTGAAGGCTGTGGCCAAAAGTGCAACAGCATGCACCACCTGACCTGCTACGCCTGGGTGGATACCTGTCAATCAAGGACTTTGGAGGGGGCTGCTTCAATGAGACAAAAAGCTCTTGTTACACTATGTTTTTATGTTCCCTCTTTAGGTTTCACAGGAAGTTCCAGAGAGTTACTGTTGGAACATAAATTACTATTCTTACATACTTTCACACGGTTTTCGGTTCCCCCCTCCATTTTGTTTTCCCCTCTCTAATCTTGTGTATAAGAGAGCTCACATACAAATGCAGTTATACATTCAATTCATCCATTTTTCGTTCTCTCTAGGCAGTCCTAATCTTGCAATGGTTTTTACTCTGTGCACCATTCCTAAGTGAAAATTGTTACTGACTGTTCTGTATCGTGACCCATTGTTTTGAATAAACTTCCTTATTAACTGAGTAATAGAAAGAATACCTCAGGGACCAGAGGAGAGGAAAAAAATACATTCGTGCTCTCTCTACCATCACATCCATCCACCTTTGGGCTGGTGTTTTGGCTCCAGGAATCATTAGATACTCTTCACTCAGACAAACCATGACAGTCAATGGTAGAATGTCATTATGTTTGTATGATATCTGTTGTGATCAAGCCTTAGAGTCAATAATATAATAATGAAGCAAGAGTAGTTTTCAGGAGAACGCATGTACTGTATGTGCTGTAGCACAGGGCATTGACCAAATACCCTGTAGAATGATCGACTTAACACAGAAGTAGATTGCAGTGAATTGCTTTCTCAATTAAACTTGCAAACTTGAAAAATATATTAAAGCAAAAGAAATATATAAGGTATTAAAGACGATTAGTTAAAACTGTAGTAGCAATTGCCTTTTTGCAAGAATATTATTTTGTCTTTAGTCCAATGATGAAATAGAATGTGTGATGCTCAATTTATATTTGTTTATGCAAATATGCACCGCGAAAGCTAATCATTGCAGCTGGCACGGTCACTTTAAAGTGTCCTTCAGCTGCTATTTATTCACAAGACCACACACAGCACATGAAAAGCAATGCAAATAATGAGTGATACACAGGATGCATATGACCTATTTCAAAATCTAAATACCCCTGCAACTAACTCTTGTGATATTAATTCTCTTTCAGAGAGACACTTGACACATCAGTGACAATCATGTCAACTAATGGAGTCGAAATGTTTCTTTTTAAGTAGTTTACTCAGCAATCTAGTGCTTAGAAAGTGTTTCTTAAGCAGTAAAGTAACAAAGCAGAAATAACTTTATTCCATTTGCATGCAAGCCACTGCCTGTATTATAATTCTGCGAGTCTTTTTAGCTGGACTTTTGCTTGGGCATTCACTAATTTGATGAGCACCGCTCTCAGGCTACTATGGAGCATGGTCCTGAGCTTGATAAGCCCTAACCAAACCTTAAACCCCATTTAGTGTGTAACAAATTGTCTATCTGTTTGATAACAATTTCACATTTGACTGCCCTATTAATAGCATAAACCAGCAGCTGTTTCAGAACTATTTCTGCCTCAACTCACCGGCAAGTTTGCCCTTTCGTCGACTAAAACCAGCCTGTGGACTTGACAATACTTTGTGTGTACATATATGTCCCTATGTGTTAGCCAAACAGGCTCCAGAGATATAAATAGGAAAAGATGTTTACGCATACATGAACAGGCAGATAGCCATGGAGGAGACACTGATCAGTAGCTACAGTACATGCAGGCCACTTGATGAAGAGTGTTTAAATCTGGTTGTCCAATAGACATAATTTGTCCTGTGCTGAGTCTTCAGAACTCATGAGATAAATAACCGGAGACCTGTGTTAAGAACAGAGCACAACAAACTTTATTGGGGGCTCTTTGAGATACTGTGTATTTTACAGTACATTCATCTTAATGAGGGAACAATGTTATCAGAGTGGCCTTGCCTTGAAATGCAACTGATACATAGCTTCAATCCTAGCAAAGAACTGAGTCATGCATCCAAATAATGAAGGATGTTTGCAAAGACATGAAAACAAAGCCACAAGGGGAGTGGAAAAAACGCTATATCAAGTATTGATATTGCAATACTTCTTCATGGTTATGTGACGATCTGGTCTTTTCTATTTATTTGAAGCAGTATTACAGTATAGTAAGTTTTTTTTTGTATTTTTGGATGTGAAAAATGCAAACAGGACACAGCTGATCTAGCATAATAAGAATCTTCTGTTGTTGATTTGACCACCTGAAGTTTATGTGAATCCAAACCTTTGTGGCTAATGGCTTAGCTTGAGAGAGAGCTGAATGTTGGCACATTTTTTGCTTAGAAAAAATAAAGCAGTGATGTCAACAATTTTATTTATTTGTTTTTTAATGTTTATGCTCTGGGTTTGAGTGTTTGTCATTGTCCCATTTATGTACAGCTGCATCCCCCTAATTCTTGGCCATTCTGGACAGGGTTGTGTGATTTTTGTCCTTGGCTGAGGTTTTTGAAAAGGGAGAGAGGTGCTCAGTGGTCTATTTGCCTCTGTTCTGACATATCTTATAAAGAAGTTTAAATTTCTGTCATGTACAGGGTCACCTGTTTTAATGCACAGTTTAGTGGTCATGTGGGTCTCCTTTTGACTTATGGAACACAGCATTGGTACACCTTAAGACAAAGTTTACTAGTCTGTTCCTTTTATGTTCATCTTGCTTTTCCATCCATGCCCCTTTCTGGGAATATGTCACATGGATTGACTTAAGAGTTTGCAGAGAATTTTTCCTTCTGTTGTCTCTCACTCTGTCACCCATCTGAACTGGGCAAAAAACTGTTTCTCTCTCCCGCCTCCTCTTGCACCACTCTGTCTTTTTCTTATTCTTTAAATGTTGAAGCCATCAATAATATCAGTCACAGCATAAACCACCATATTCTACATTTGCACAAGCGGCATGGAAGAGTTAATCTGGGCAGACACTTTGTTAGGAGCCAACACTATACTATACACTGCTATGCTTACTTGCCAATACAGCAGGTAGACAAAGATGATAAAGTAAACATTTATCTGGGTAGAGAATTTATTTGTTCTTCTAAATTCAATGTAGGATAGTTTAAGGTCACTGTAAGCCACCAAATGAAAATAAGAGTATATGTTTATAGATATAAAACTGAATTTAAAAAAAGGTCAGGAAACCATGGTTGAATGTAGTGTTTTCTGCCTTCTCCTGCATCTGTTTCATCTAGGTGTGTCAGGTAAATTGGCAGGTTTGTGTTTTTGTTCAATGTTTTGATTAAGGGTGAAGTAACTGAATCCTCTCCTTTCAATCAAAAATTTTTGATCAGCAATCCTTGTACATCTAAAGGTTTAACACCCACAAATGCTGCAGCAGAGAAACGTACACAACTGATGATTCAAACATGCTTTTCAATCAAGTTGTGCCACTTTTTATCTTTGGTTAAACATTCTGTGTTTAACCCACATGTTTGAGTCTGCCTTATTTTATCAGTTTTGCTCTACCATGTAAACTTAAAAGACTGATGAGAGCAGGAAAAAATTGTAGTCTTGATTTGACTGGGGTTCTTCAACTATATTTTTTTGAACAAAGAGTGCGTGTTTGCAATTTTGCATGCGCCATGTATGAAATTATGGATGCACATGTATGTGTTTTGTCATTCAAGGCCCTGCTAACGACAGCAGTGGCCGCACTGTTCTCTAACAGTTGTTTCTCCTCCTTTCTCCACCCTTGAAATGGACCTCTTACAGACGGAGGTAACTCCAAAGGGCCTAGTTTGGCCCACCTCCCCCTTCCAAGGCATGCTCTATCTGTTCACTTTTTTTTCGAGGGTTCCACCAGTGGGACACTATCAAGTGTTTATCACCAAGTGTATAATATGCATGTGTTTAAGTCACACTTTCATGCACTACTGTAAATGTACACATGCTAACAGAAGGATAATATAACTGTGTGCGTGTGGTGGTGTAAAACAGAGACACACACCTTTGAATGATTAATACATTTTGGTTGTATTGCAGATATGGATTATCTGTTTTGTATGTTTGTGCTCAAGTCTCATTCTGTTTCCCTTCTCTTTCTGTCCGTTTTACGCTGTGAGTAGATCTTCTGGTGGATCATGTCTTTTGACCCCAAATTGACCCTAAACTTTCACCCTCACTTGCCTGTGTGACCTCATGTGTATGCAGTACTTGCATGACATCTTCACATAGTCCCTTCCAAAAGGTTAAGGACTGTTATTTTCCTGCCTGTGTGTTCTTTACAAAGAAGAACACATCCAGGGGGGAAAAAAAACTACAAAATGTGTGCTGAATCGTGTGAAAAATGTCCAAATTATTTTTCAATTCTTTTTGTTGTCCTGGCCTGTATGAGCAGAAGATCGCCCAAGAGAGGGAGAAGTTTGCAGATGAAGACAGCATATTTTACACTCTGGGGGAATGTGGCCTTATATCTTTCTCTGACTACATCTTCCTCACCACTGTGCTATCCAGTAAGTACCTTGATGATCCGTAGAATGCACAGAGACACATTTATGATTCAACTGCATGATACTTAAACCTGAACACAAATCAGCATTCAAATCTCAAGGAGATCTCATCTCTCCAGTTTCCTTCAGCATCAGTTATTACAGAAAATGACAAAGACGGTGGAGGATCCCAGCCAAGCATGACCATGTATTATAAACCCTTCATATGGAGTAACTTAAATATGCATACATTTTTCAGTCGTGAGTAAAATTAGCTACATGATTCAGGACACAAAAAGATTGGCTTTTATCCAATTAAAAATGGCCCAAAAATAGTTTTTAGGCCAGACATTTAGTTTAACCACTGTGATTCTCTCACATTGACAATTAATTATTGCATAACTTGGCTCTTTGCAGTCTGAGATAATTTTATGTTAACCTTTAATATCATAGTCTAGGTAAACTATGACGCATAGAAACACTTTCCGTAAAGATTTGTACATAAAAGGGACACTTAATTTAATCTTTGTACTGTTGAGATACAGTGACTCATGAATTTTTAAATATATTATGGTTGATAGAAATGTGTTTTGCTTTTGGAAAATACTATGTGTGCAATATTTAAAAGGGGGAGGCACAAACATGCAAATATCTTGCATGCAAATGCTGTATTGTTTAAAAAGGTGAGGCAGCATTGGACTTAATGTGTAGTATTTGTGCTGTCTGTTGGCTATTGGCCAAAAGAACAAACAACTGTTGGAGTGTTGGAGGCTTAAAATCTAGCATGCTCAATTATGTAATGACTCAATCAGTATTTACCTATAGCTAATGTCAGGATCATTTTTTTGTGAGGTATTGTCACCGCATTGTTTGTAGTGATTGCAGAATATGTACCCATGCGTGTGTTTGTGTCCTGTGGTTCTCAGCTCCCCAGAGGAACTTTGAAATTGCTTTCAAGATGTTTGATCTGAATGGTGATGGAGAGGTGGACCTGGAGGAGTTTGAGCAGGTTCGTCTTTGACCAGCAACAGCTGCACTGAAGGAAAAGCCTGGCTGTAGTAATCAGTTCACTTGTGTAGACTGTGCTCTAATGTTTGTTGTAGTAACTTTTGAGTACATTATAATAACCAGGAGTCACATGCATGGTGACAATTTACAAGTCCCTCCAGCTGCATGTGCAATTTCCCTGAGGGAAAAGGTAAAAACTGTTCTTCTTAGTCAGCTGAGGAAAATATTTGTCCACTGATCTGGTTTGTAATGTTTTTTGTCGGGGCCATTCTCATTTTCCTTTATCAGTCACACTTCATCACATTTACACTGTTGAAGAAAACTATTAAGGTTTTATCTTTTCAGTGAAACTATGTCACACAATAATATAACTTAAGAAAACATGACATTAACTTTACTAACTGTGCATTCACCCCAGGTCCAGAGCATTATTCGTTCTCAAACCAGCATGGGCATGCGCCATCGTGACCGCTCCACCACAGGAAACACCTTAAAGACAGCTGGCTGCAGTTCTGCTCTCACCACCTACTTCTTTGGGGAAGATCTGAAGGGCAAACTCACCATCGGCAGCTTTCTTGAGTTTCAAAGAAAACTGCAGCATGATGTGCTTAAACTAGAGGTACTGATATAGCGAGTGAATAAGTAGAGGATTATAATAAGGTAATTTATTTGCTGACTGATTGCTCCATTACTTACTGATAAATTAATTTACTCTGACGCTGTGGCTTTGCCGTAACAATAGGTTATTAGTCCTCCTTTTCCAAAAGAAAACTGGCTGAATATGACAGGTACTGTGAAATGTCAGTGATTGTCTGTTCCTCAATCAGAGCTGTGACAGTAAGGTGTTGAAAGATGCCTTTGGCCTGTTTCACTGAAGAGTCATAGTAACTGGTTGGAGTTGTTGAGCACATGTTTATTTTCTATCACTTACTGCGAGCTTGCCAACAAATGGCCTGAATCATAATGTTAACCATCCTTCGAAATTCTTCAAATAGGACACAAGGCTGAACATTTAATATTATCCATTCCACCTCAAAGCATGACTGATCTTGGACCTTGACAGCAGAATTTAGCATTTCTCATCTTCGCATGCCATCCTCCTCCAGTTAATTTGTTTGTTCCCCCTGAACTATCACTTGGTCTTCATCAGTCGCTCTCTTTTGGGTAGTTTGACAGGAATGATCCCGTGGATGGAAGAATCTCTGAGAGACAGTTTGGGGGCATGCTGCTGGCCTACAGTGGTGTTCAGTCTCGCAAACTCAAGCAGATGCAGAAAGGCCTGAAGAAGATGTTCAAGGATGCACAGGTTATCAGTGTTTTTTTTTTCTTCTTCTTCATTTGTTTGCTTGTTTTAATTTGTGCATTGAATTCTGTGATAAGTAAATGGTACTCCTTGGTATTATACTGTGTGGATTATTATGTTGTGGTTTGCCAAAGGACCATTGAGTAGAATTTTTAATATGAGGCAGGGATGTTGCAATTTGTAACCCTTCAACCCAGTGTTTTTTACCCACAGCAGTTTGGAAAATATCCCATTTGTCTAGTCTTTAGTAATTAAAGTTGCTTGTGGTACATAAAAAAGGCATTGCAGTGCTGAGTGTGGAGTCCTGAGATAACAGTGAATAACCACATTCAGATACCAGTTTTGCAGTGAAAGGATGGAAATTGGAGTTTGGGTTTTTTAGTGCATGTAACATTACACCAATGCTAACTCTGCTTTTGCAGAAAGAGTCCTTCACAGTAATGTAACAATGGAGGCACCATGCCTTTATTTCATAAAAAAGCTCCTGTTTGAACTTTTTCTTTATTCCTTTCCATGTGCAAAAGCAGGATGTCGTTGAACGTTGAAAAAGAGTTGAGGTCTTCATTCATCAATATTCCAATGCAACACCTAACAGTTCCTTTGATTGCAAACTGTTGCATCATCCAGTTATCTTACGGTTTCCATGACAACAGAAAAAAAGAAACTTGGCTCCCTTTTGCATCCTTTGTGTTGGTTGAAGTTCTGCAAGGACAGCCATTGTTAAGGTTGTCATGACAACAATTCAGCTTCAAAATAAACACCTTTTGCCCAAGCATGATCAGCATGACAGAGAAATCACAGTGCGTTACAGAAATACAGTGATGGAAAAATAAATCAAACCACTATAGTAGTTAGTTGAAGGAATGTAGATCTTGAATAATTCACTACCAAAAAAATAAATTGGAAAGTGTTGTGGCACCACAAATGCAGATCACCCTTGTAACCTATTGCATGTAACCTATGTTACATGCAATATTGCTGGCTCAATGCAGGAGGACCTGCTCCTTTTGTAGGTACTGTTGGAAATTGAACTTTTTTTTGCTGAAGAAAACTCACAGTTGTTTTGAGGTGATTGAGGTGAATGACTTTTTTTTTTTACAGTTTCTTTCTGCCAGTAAAACTAAACGTTGAACCTTTGCGTGCATGCCACAGTGTTTTACAGCCAGCGTATTCCAGTTGAAAATTGAGACTCCTGAACCACAATGTGTTAATACATTGTTGGAGGAGGAAAGTATATGTCCTAATGTGATCTACTTTGCCTACAGTCTCTCTGCTCTGCCTTCCACCATCTCTAATGTCCAAATACAGAAAGCTCAATGATTTGTCGAAGCCAGTCAGAAATGTGCGTTCCAATACGTTTTTAATTTTGCAAAATATCTCACAATAAAGAAATTTAACATTCCATCTGTTAAATTCTCTATTAAGTACCATTGTTTTAAGTAGGCAAAAAATTGGTCTACATGAACCAAGCAAAACATGCAACATGGCGTTGTCTGGAAGACATTAAGGTCCTGCAAGTGCCAGAAAGAGTTACGGCAATTCAATATGGAAAGTTAACAGTTATTCGCGAAACAGTATCGTAGATGAGAAAAGGTTATTTCTTGTCATCTCACTTTTCTTTGCAACACCGCTCTTAAGCTGTGCTGCAGCTATGTGACTGGGACTATTTCTGTGCTTGTGTGCCTATTCCTGTGTCTGACCATGTGTTTCAAATACTTCTGCCCACTTGCTATTGACATCTGTGCCACTGAGCTGTTACCCCAATGGCACTGCCCAGCTGCACATTTTTTCTTTAACTTGTCTAATGCAATGACTGAAGATGTACTACGAAAAGAAAAAAAACATGCATTTTCTCATCTACAATGTTTTCTTTCGCAGGGCATCACATTTGTGGAGGTGGAGAATTTTTTCACTTTCCTAAAGAATGTAAATGATGTGGATACTGCACTGAGTTTCTACCACATGGCTGGGGCATCTATTGATAAAGGTATATCCCTTTTGACAATGTTTTTCTCCTGTAATTACTTCTGCAAATGTCATTACTGTCACGATTGCGGCTCACAGCTGTGCACTGATCAGCCTGTCATCTGCCCAGTCTACATCTCTGATGACTTTAGTCCTAATCCTTGCTATTGAAAATGCCTGCTCCTGTGTTCATCGATCCATTTTTCTAGTATTCTTTTGACCAGGCCTTAGAGAGTGCACGGTCCATCCGAGGAACTGTGAGGATTTAAATGTGACTGGTCACTTCCTACTTATGTAACAAGCCACTAATTCCAGGTGACACTTTCCAGTATTATCACAGAGGGGTAATCTGGCATTGTTCTCCTTTGCCTCCTTAAAACTAGAACAGTTCATATCAACACTGCACTACCTGCAGCAATACCCTGTTGTGATAGTGAGGTAGCTGTTTTTAATTAATCAGGACTCTCAGAAAATGTGTGCATGCTGGAAAATTGAGTCATTTACATACTTGACAGACTCAAGTTCTATTACATGATATATTCATGAGTCAGTTTTTGCTGGTCTCGCGCCACAGGTTTGCATGTACACTGCAGAACTTTCTGCGTCCTGTCATCATCACCGACATACATTAAATTGAAAATTGAATGAAAATAGTAAATCATCCCCCGCTACATTTGTCTATATATCTGTCTGGGTGTGTGAGTAATACACACACTATACTGCTGGTGTAGGCTCTTTGTCTATCATTCATCTACTTGATAATGACCTGCAAAGTCTTATTTTCTGTAGGATTTTCCCTTTGAGTATTTACTACTTTTTTCCATATTTCACTTGGTCCCCTTATTCCCACCAGATACTACCTTAGCTTATTTTTCTTGTACCTAGACTGCTGGAAGAGCATATTGATTTAAAATAATGGCGCTGCCAAAGATTACAGTAATTCATCTGGAAGTTCCAACTCTTGAAAATTTTCTTAAATACAAAACACAACTGGAACTTTTGATCAAAAGTGGCAGGTGATAAAACTCATCAAAGAACCACAATGAAAAATTTTGTGAAAGCCAATGCTAAATTTAAAAAATTCAACCTGTCTTCAAATGTGTGAGGGAAGAATCCATAATGACATGCTTTATTCAAACGTAACCTGAAATTTAGCTTTTCAAACATTTCATATCACAACATTATTTAATCTTTCAGGATCAGAAAAGTGGAAAATCTTTTGGATCATATCAGACTAAATTCACTGAAATCTTGAGATTATGAAGAAACTCATTCCTTGTTAGGGGATCTCACAGTGCTCATGATAAAAGAAAAGAGACAGTCTAAATCTCACTTTTTTTCTACAAGTCTATTCTCTGGACTGATGTCCCTCATTACTTTGGCCTTGCTATAGAATCTGTGCAGTCCTGAAAGTCATGGGGATTTATGTTTTTCTGGTCAAAATAAAAATAAGCTTAAGTCAACTTGATCTTTAGGATATAAAAGATATATTTTATTATCTGCTAAAGCACTAAAAACTCAGTAGTCCTTATTTTCCCCTATCATGCCTCATGTAAATGTAAAAGGACAGATACAGTGGAAGAGTATTCTCCAGTAGTCAGGTTGATATAAAAGGATCACTATAAATCAAAAATGTAAAATTTAATTTAATTTGTACATCATTAGTCTCATCAGTTAAGAGTGGTGTCATCTTTTTCTGACAATAATGTATAATCGGTTATACACAATGAACATTTCAAGTCTCATTAATCACTGATTATGTATTATCTTCCCTGTTATCCTCCACAACACATTAATTTGATGGGGAAAGTTTAACTAAAAAAGTTGAGGTTACTTTGTAGGTGTTGCTTTTTTAAAAACTTTATTCAATCAGGGATTCTCACGGAGAGGAAGTCTCTTTAAAAGGAATGTCCTGGCGGCATTCACAGTGACACACATGCAGAGATGACCTGTAGCTTTTGATCAGAAACTGACAGAAACTTCATTTATAGCAGTGGAGGATGGGATGTATCTGAAGGTGTTTGCTTCAAGGGAATTGTCTTGGTTGCATTACAGTAATAAGCTGTTTGTTTGTATATGTGATGTAGAAGAGTTTGGAATTTATTGTGTGTGTATATACATAGTATTGTTTTTGGCTCCTCAAGCCCTGAAAGTGGCATCCGTATTGGATATGAAAAATCAAGACAGACATGAATGTAAACCATACCTGGAATTACCTGGACTAAATGCTGCAAGCAAACAGTCACCAGCCCATAAATGAGACTCCTGTTTTTATTCTTTTATGTATTTTCTCTTTCATTATCTATCTGTATTTTATTCTTGTCAGGCTTATTCTCAGCCAATGGGGGGCTATCAGTTCCTCCTCATATTAGCTAATTCTGTCTTATATCTGAAAAAGGTGCATGAGGGGAGTGGAAGACCGAGCATGCTAAGTTACTGTTTAAAAGCAGTAGGACTCTTAGACAGTTTTTCCTGTTCGTGCCATTTTAGAACTCCTTGTCAACCAGCACATCTGTGACTCTCTAAGACAATTGATCTGGATCGATCTCTCTCTCTCTCTCAGTTACCATGAAGCAGGTTGCCCGCACTGTGGCCAAGGTGGAGCTGTCTGATCATGTGTGTGACGTGGTGTTTGGATTGTTTGACTGTGACGGTAAGTACCTGCTTGATCAAAAAATAGGCCTCTGCAGCAAATATTGGTTTGAAACAAAAGAAAAAAAAGTTGGCTCTGCTAACAATTAAAAAATCAAAATCTCAAAGCAGTTTTGCTGCGTTGCGTTCTTTTCTTTTTTTATATCATCATCTTCCTCCATTGTCAATTACCCCTGTCCCTGTCTTCTTCAGGAAATGGAGAGCTTAGCAACAAGGAGTTCATAGCCATTATGAAACAGCGACTGATGCGTGGGCTGGAGAAACCCAAAGACATGGGCTTCACTCGGCTGGTGCGTGCCATGTGGAAGTGTGCCCAGGATACTGCCTGGGACTTTGCTACACCAAAGACATGACTTCTGCGTTTGTGACAGACTGTTAAGAAAAAGAAAATTAACTCTACCATCAACACATTTATCATTTATCAAGGGGGCTCAAGAGTATAAATACACAATTGAAATGAACTAGTCAGTCTGCTGCTCGAAGGGGCACTTTCAAACCCTAATGCATGTCTGCGTAGTTCAAACCACCAGCATAGCGACTGAAGCATGCTGAAGTTAAGCAGTGTCTTCACATGTTCTTTCTAGCCTGCCTCCCTCAAGGTGTCATTGAATATGAATATTAGGAAATGACAAGCAAGGATTTTTTGCTATATTCTGCACAGGAGTGCAGCATTGGCATGAACATGCGGCCCTTTGTCAAAGGCTAATTCAGATGTTTTTATGTCATAATTTTAGATGTTTCACTGCGCAAAGCAAGACCCCAATTCGCATCAGTCTTATTTGACCCTGCTGCAGTTTGTTCTCTACAGATTAAAAGAAAAACACTCCTTTTTTTATATTAGTTGGACTGAAGTCAAAAGCCTCTTCAATCATCGTCCACATACATGTATCTTGTATGATATTGTTTTGTCTTGCTCTGCTGCAGTATAGTATACTATGTATTCTTGTGATTATTTTTGCTCACCAAAACAAAATTATAGAAACAAATATTGAAACAGTACATTATTAAAGACATTTATACTATTAAATCAAAACGTGATTGTCCGTTATTAATGAGCGTGTTTAGCCTGAATGGCACGTTGGCATGGCTGTTGTGTCGCCATGTTACACAGACAAAAAGCTATGTGGGATTAGTGGGACTAATTTGTGGAGGAATAAGGAAGTAATTTGTCATATGGGTAATGCTGTTCATATGCGGTGGCTTTGATTGTTTTCACAAAGGAGAAAAAGGGCGTCAATGTGTGTAATAGAACAGTTACAAGTTATTTGTAATTGCAATGTACAGGATGGGCACTCTTGCACTATAAAAGATTTTCCTGACACCCCAATGTACAAACTCTGCTGCATTGGCCTGAACCGAGCTGGCTAACTCACTTCCTCCTCTCTCACTCTGAGTGAGACTGAGTGACAGAAGAGGCTCTCAGGAGTGATTGCTAAACAGGAGATTAGTTTGAAGGGCCTCTCAACAGTATTCCTCATCCAAGTTTTTTTTTTTGCTGTAACTTGGTTTTTTACATGATGTCAAACAGAAGGCACTCACATTTTACCAGTTATTACGAATTTACAATTTGAACACTGATGGGTCAAGCTAAATAGAGTTGAGAC
Organism: Fistularia tabacaria; assembly: GCA_901007705.1. Taxonomy (NCBI): domain Eukaryota; kingdom Metazoa; phylum Chordata; class Actinopteri; order Syngnathiformes; family Fistulariidae; genus Fistularia; species Fistularia tabacaria. The sequence continues at coordinate 191,139 of CAAKHD010013983.1, forward strand.
TACAATCCAAATCTTTACATTTTTGCAGCTTGAACTGATATTCTAATTTACGCTTCAGCCCTGGCGAGATCAAAGCAAAGGACTGTCTTGTTATAACAGCTCTTGTCTCACACAGCAGCTAAATAGCATTCTGCTTGCAGCCAAGCAGTACAAATCAATTGGAGTCTGTCAAGAATAGTTCCATCAGCTCTGAAAAATTGCCCAGTAACCGCTTGAGTTGCACTCATTGCCTGCTCAACAGATCAGCCACCTTAAAGAGGGCATGCTCTGTCAAATTTCCTGATGGGCTTACACTAAGGGCTTTGAAACTGTAGAGCTCTTATTAAAGTCAATAGTTTGATAGGTTCTAAGAATAAATGTCTTATATGAACAGTAAATGAGTGGTCCTTGATTTTTAAATTGTAACTTTACATTTTAAGCTGAATGAAATGTATGTTAAGTCCAATGTATGAAAGGTTGTGCCAAAATACAGAAACTATTTTTCCACTACTGTTTAGATTGTCAGCATTTTCTCAAGGAAAAATAACCATAACTGTTCAAATGACAAGATAACAGTGAAACTGACTGGATTCAAATTAAAGGAAATGGGAATGTTTTAATGTGATGATTGAAAGTCTCGGGATCACGGATAAAAGCAACTCTTCCAAAAGATCCTCCCTAATTCAGTGTTTTGATGATGCTGCAGTAGAGTGCTGTCCTCTTTCATATTAGACTGAGGTAAAGGCTGGTTGATTTTTTTTTTTTTTTACTCAGACCAGGGTTATTGATTTAAAGGTGAGTGACAGTGTTCTGACAAGGAATAAAAGCGGACCATATTTAAATCCGGTTATAAAAGAAGAATGCTGGTGCAAGGCAAGATTAGTGGGAAAGTATATTCCAGCTGAAAAAAGCCAGATTGGGTCTTATATCAGACCTAATATATCTTTAGGTAATTTGGACATAGATGAATGTGCATGGTGATCCTGCATAAAAGGGCATTTTCTCTTTAAGGTTGGAAGTGAATTGAAATGTGTCTTGTTCATCACACTTCAATTGGTTTGACTAACTAGTTTATGATTGAAAAGAATTCCTTGGAGACTGTCAGAACAGAATTAATGAAGATTAGCCACTCTTGTTGGTCCTTGGAAAATGCCAACAGTAGTCTAATCAAACTAGGGGCATGTAAAGACTAATTGAACACAGCTACTATCAGGATATATAAATAAGTGAACCTGAGTCCTGCGCACTTTAAAGATAGCACTCAGAGTGCATGGGTGAGGCTTCTCAAAAACAACAGGGGCATCAAGGGGTTTCATCAACCTGGGGCCAAGAGCTTACTACCATCTGGTGGTGAAAACTTTTATTTTTTTTAATTTCTTTGTTCAAAGCCAGGACAATGATGTGATTTCACCTGACTAGTCATGTATTTCTGGAACATACACAAGTCTGACACAGTATGACCACTTGCCTAATGTGCAAATTATACTTTGGTCATCAAAACTGCCCTGACTGTTATGAAGGACAGACACAACTCAACCTTAAAAAAATGCGCTATGCGACCACGACATGATGCAGACCCTATGGAGTCAGGTTGGGGGACAGTCATCGGTCTTGTTCACATGTATAAGAGCCACTTAAAAATGCCATTGTACACACATATTCAGGGTTTATTTACCTCTAACATCTGTAGTCATGATAGGACTAATGTGTGTAGTTAGATTTATCCAATTCAGAAAATCTTTTCTTAAAATCGCCAAGAAAGGCCTTTCTTGACACAGAAGAATTGCTTCAGGAGAGTTAAAACTTTCAATCAAACCAACATTCAAATAACAATCGGTCTTTATTTTGATTTGAATAGAAAAAACGACCTACACACAAAATGATACAGTTGACTCCAAATTATCTGATTGATCAAAGACCTCATTTGAATAATTAGCAGAGTTAGGAACTTGACATTCTTACTGCATGGTTGAAGCAAAATGGCTTGTAAAATAGCATTAAAACATCATGAGGTCATGAGGATTGTACTGGAAAAAATATAAATATATGGAATAAAACATATGCACTCGAGAGGCCTCATTATGTAGCAGGAGAGGAAAGAATAGACAGGACAGATGATTCATGTCACTACATTTTAAGATGGCAAGACAAGATGAATCTACAATCTAACATCAAGAACCAGAGAATTATTAATAATTGAACCTCTTAACACATACCAAGGAGGATTTCATTATGGATGGCTGTCTCATACAATAAGTGAAAAATTATACTGGCTTAGGTAAAAACAGATGCCAAACATTCACAAGGGCATCAAGCAGTGGCCATCAGCCACCTAGTGGCCATAAATGGTCATTTCTTATGTCTGTTACCCTTTACAATTGTCTGTGTTCATCTCTCAACTCAAGTATATTTGTTTTTGGGTCCAATCAATTCCTTTTAAATAGCTACAAACTGAACTGTCTTTCAGGCATTCCCCAACAGGAAGCTGCAACACTAATTGAGTTGAGTAAAAAAGTTTTAATAAAGAAAAAAAAGTGTATTTAATCAAGCAAACTGGTTCATTCGACACTTGTGTCACTGACTTTTCGGAATAGAGGCCTCCATTATTTGGGGAATCAGGGACTGAAAAGTTTGAGAAGCACTGCTCTGACAAGACTTTAGCCTAGCAGTTCACATTACTCTGTATGTGTTGCCGAACAGTGATGATGGTAGACCATGCTAAATATTGTTAGTCCTATTAACAAAGTAAGTTCAGTTCAGGTGGAGAGACTTAAATGAGATGGTCCTCAGTCACTGTCAAACTTAATAGAGTTGACCGTGGTGGAGATCAGTCCCCCACGGTAGCTCCCCCGTTTCTTCTTTGTCTTTTCATGGCGAAATGACTTGCCTTTTGTGAACCTCAGCACATCATTAGCTTTCTGGCCCCAATCTCCATTGGATCCGAGCTGGAGATGCATCGACAATTAAAACGATAGCTGATTTTTGATTTGTCCTCAGCAATGCACCATCATGTGAAGCATCTCTAATAATGATTAACCAAGGTGGAACTTACCTTTGCATCAAAAGAATTGTCTGCAAGACGGGGATCCACTTCAACATCCTCCACTCGTATTCTTCGGAAAGGTTTATTGGAGGCCTGAAGCACAAAAGCATTTTAATTACATCTAGGATTTTATCAAAAGGCCAAATACAACACTGACTGGGATTGTCTCTACAAGAGTGCTTTAACAAAGCATGGGTCAGGTGACCCCAAAATGATGATAGAAAGAAATGGACCTAGTTAAAAAGGTGTGCATTTATGCATCGAGCACTAACACACCCTTGGCCACAGTTCGATCGACTTTGTGGTCATCGGACCTGCGAATTCTGTGGGGCTGTGGAGGCTGATGACAGATACCAGCAGGCTCAGTGGCAAGTGGCATTGTGATGTCATGGAAAATGCTTTCCAGAGGGCTTCAAGGAGATTCTGGTCCACCATCCGGTGGCTCAGAAGATGGAACCATAACACCCTCAACACTGTATAGTGGGGATGGTATGCTGCTGACCCTGACTCGAGACATTGGTGGAAGGAATATTTCCAAGACTACCTCAATCCCGATAACACACCTTCCGATGAGGAAGCAAAGTCGAGGAGACTGGAGAGTGAGCTGCCTTATTTCTTGGACTTAAGTTGCTGAGGTAGTCACAAAGATTCTCTGTGGTGGGGCCCTGGGGGTGGATGAGGTCCGCCCTTGGTTCCTTAAGCCTGTGGGTGTTGAGGGGGCTGACTCGCTTCTGCAACATTGTTTGGACAGCAGGGGCAGTGCCTTTGGATTGGCAAAGAGGGATGGTAGTCCACCTCTTCAAAAAGGGGGACCAGAGGGTGTGCTCCAACGACAAGGGGATCACACTCTTCAGCCTCCCTGGAAAGGTCTACTCAGGGATGCTGGTAAGGAGGGTCTACAGGGTAGTTTAATCTCAGATTCAGGAGGAGCAGTGTGGTTTTCATCAGTCATAGAACCGTGGACCAGCGCTATAGCTTTTGCAGGATCCTGAGGCTACCAGGGAGTTTGCTGAACCAATGGGTTTTGTTGACCGGAAGAAGGCATTCAACCATGCCCTGCAGGCGGAGTCCTGTGGAGGGGTGCTAATCCCCTAATACAGGCCGTTTCAGTCCTTTTATGATCTGTGTCAGAGGTAGGTCCTGTTTGCATTCTGTAAGTCGGATTAGTTTCTGGTGAGGGTTGGACTCTGCCAGGGCTGCCCTATATCACCAATTCTGTTCATAACCTTTACAGACAGAATTTCGAGGCGCAGCCAGACTGTAAATGAGGATCAGCACCTCCAATTCGAAACAGGTGGAGCGCCGCCTCCGATTCAGGGATGAGGTCCTGCCCCAAGTCAAGGAGTTCAAGTGTCTCTGGGTCTTGTTTACAAGTGGAGGAAGGGTGGAGTGGGTGATCGACAAGCGGATCGGTGCGGCGTCAGCAGTGATGCAAACTCCGCATCAGTCTGTCATAATATATGAGGAGCTGAGCTGAGAGGTGAAGTCCTCAATCTAGAGGTCAATCTACACTCCTACCTTACTTATGGTTAAAAGTTGTGGGTAGTGACCAAAAGCGCAAGGTCACATATCTCAGTGTCTCAGATGAGTATTCTATGCGGGGTGTCCAGGCTCTCCCTTGGAGAGAGGATGAAGCCAGCCAGGACGCGCTGAGAGTAGAGTCCCTACTCCTCTGCTATGAGAAGTCAGATGAGGTGGCTCAGGCATCTGGTCAGGATCCCTCCTGGACGCTTTTTTGGTGAGGTGTTACAGGCATATCCAACTGGGAGGAAGCTCCAAGAAAATCCCAGTTTGTGTTTTTTTTTTTTTTACTTTACAGAAAATAAAAACTGGGCAGTTCAAAAGTGTAGCAGTCTGCACTTTTCTTTACAAATTCAAGTATTTATTGTATAAACTGAAAATCCTTAGGATTTAGCTTTTCTGTGACTCATTGAACTAATATTTAGATGTTTAACCACTATGTCAGAGAACTGCTTCACATCTATATTGTATGGAGGCAAGCAATGTCTGGCAACTGAACAGGTATTCAAGCCGAGGAAGATTGGACTACATTCCACAAATCCATTGCAGTTCTTGATTTTGCCTCAGAAACATTACTTTTTATGTCATCCCCCAAGTCTTTTATGGGATTATGGTGCGGGGATTGGGCTGGCCAATCGATAAATCAATTCTTTTGGTCTGGAACCCAGATGCTGCTCACTTAGTGGTGAATTTGTAGTTGTTCCCTTTTTGAAACACCCATTTCAAGGGCATTTCCTCTTCAGCATAAGGCAAAATGACTGATCTGCCAGCCCTTATGAGATCAATAGGGTCACAACCATAGCAAGAGAAACATCCCCATATCATGATGCTTGCACCATCATGCCTCATGGTCTTCAGAGTGCTGTGCTTGAATTCAGTGCTTTGGGGTTGTCTGACAAACTGTCTGTGGCCCTTGGACCCAAAAAGAACAATCTTACTTTCATCAGTCCAAAAAATATTTCTCCATTTATCTTCTGGACAGTTGATGTGTTTTTTTGGCGAATTGTATTTTCTTCCCCATGTCTAAAAAAAAAAATAATTGAGACTTCTGTGGGGCCTTCTTGCTGATAGATTAGCTTCACACAGGCTTTCTCTAATTGTCACAGTACTAGCAGCTAGCCACTTTCATTACCCTGGAACTGATCATTTGCTGAGTCTTTGCCATTCTGGGTAGTCTTCAATCCATTGGAATGGAAGACGGTTTTCTTCCGCATCTCTCTAGTATTGCTTTCCATTTTAAAGCATTGGAGAAAATTTTAACAAAGCAGCCAATCATTTTCTGCACTTCTAAATATGTTTTCCCCACTCCAATCAATGTTTTAATCAAAATGTGCTGTTATTCTAAACGATGTCTGGAACGACGCATTTCTCACGTTTTCAGCGAAGTGCTTGTACAACATGTACTGGCTACACCCTTAAATAAGGTCTACCTGATTGACGCCTGTTTTTCACAGAATGAATGACGTCATTAATGGATGTTCACGCTCTTTATATAGTTGTTTTTTTTTTAAACAGCCCGACATTCATTTTCCACCATTTCCTGTTGATTAAAAAATTGATACATTTTTCTTCATGTTTCGATTTAGAATATATTGTGCAGTGTTCCAAATGCATGAATATAAAAACTAAGGATTTTGATCTCACGTTTACATGTGGGAATTTGAGCTTCACATTTTTTAAAACACGCTATTTTTTTTTAACGTAATTGTATTTGCAATCAGAGGACAGGAACCCATAGTCCAATTGTAATTATTGGTCTACTATTTGCACTGGTAATTCCGAGGGGGTTAAAAAGTAATTAAAAAGAATTCTGATTCCTTTATTTCAAACTGTGTGTAAAACATAAGGTGCATCCAACAGGTTCGAAGCTAACTTTAAATGCTGTAAAGTTTGTTAAAAATAATAATTCATGATTTCATGCTGATAAGTAATTTGTTAAAATGTTAAATAAGCAAATTCATGTGTGTTAAACAATAAAACATGGGGTAATTTATGAATGTACTTCATCTGTTGTGTACTTTATGTTTTAGCCCAGAACTCATGGTTAGTACCTGTGTGCTGCCACCGTAGATGTAATTGATGCTCTTACATCTAAGCGCGGCCGAAGGTATCAAGAACCTCTCTCACAGCAAGCAGTTAATGAGGTATTTCCTTTGTATTAGCGATGCATTTATTTATTTTTCCAGTACGTAACATTGTTTCTTTGTTGTGAACTGATACATTTGTGTATTTGCGCTGGCAGTTCTCATGGCATGAAAAGAAGAAACAAAATAAACGCCAGTAAGAACCGATCTGTGTGTGTGTTGTGACGAGAGCTAAACTAATTTATATGCTACTTTAGATTACCCAGCTTGAATTAGCATGAGTTGTAGCAATTTAGTTTCCATCCCTGTTAAACTCAGGTCTTACTTTATTTGCTTTGGGAACTGTCTGTGGGGTGTTGTTTTTCTTCTTGTTTTTTGGTATCTTGACTTTGGACTCCTCCTCACTTTCTGGTGAGTCTTCAGCACTCTTCCACTTTCCATTGGTGCCTAGAGGAATGAAGATGAGACCATTAAAAAACAAAAAAGGCTAGTTGGAGGACCATAATTATGGTTGTCCTTTCATAATTTAAACATTATTTTCTGTCCTCCAAATCAGATTACTCAGTGTCTGACAAAACTAATAAATGAGTGAACAATATTTTACAATACTTTTTGGAAACCTCAGTGTATGGTCATGGCATAACTAAATTGTGTCCCAACTTTGAGCATACCATATCCATTGAACAAGATGCATGATCTCAGGGTTTAGATCAACCACAAAATGGAATATCTAACAAGAAAACATGGTTTGGGGGGGATTCTAAATGTCAGTTTTGATACATATTTTTTGATTGCCAGGAATAAGGGAATGTTGCATTCAGTATTCTAATCACTTGCCGTTTTTTCCGATGGGGGTTGCTGGTGCTGTGGCAGCTTTCTGTGGCGCTTCACTCTCATCTGATGAGCTACTGCTGCTGTCTCTGGTTTTAGCAGATGGGTTTGCCTTAGTGGGTGCAGCTGCTAAAGCAGGCTTATTCCCTGGCTTATTCCGTGAGATTTTTTGTTTCCCTGTTGCCTTCACTGGTTCTTCATCATCAGAACTATTAGAATCAGAGCTGCTGTTTGCTGGTACAACTGCATTTGCAGCAGGAGTGGCGGCATTTGAAACTGACGAGGCAGCTTTAACTACTCCTGGACTAGTCTTAGAAAGTTCTTCCTCATCTTCAGAGGATGAATCACAGTCTGAACTGCTTTCTGCTGCAACAGCTTTCTTTGCAGGTGTAGTAGCCTTTGAAGTTGCAGGAGTAGTCTTTGCCGCAGGAGAAGCAATCTTTGTTGTCGCTGGCTTAGACTTTGCTTGTTCCCCCTCATCCTCAGAGGATTCAGAGTCTGAACTGCTTTCAGCTGCAGCAGCTTTTTTCGCAGGTGTAGCAGCCTTTGAAGCATGGGTGACAGCCTTTGCTGTTGCCGGCTTGGCTTTAGCAGGTTCTTCCTCCTCTTCTGTCGAAGAGTCAGAGTCTGAGCTGCTTTCAGCTGCAGCACCTTTTTTTGCAGGTGTAACAGCTTTTGAAACAGAGGTGACACCCTTTTCTGCAGGTGTAGCATTCTTTGCTGCTACAGGCTTGGCTTTAGCAGGTTCTCCCTCATCTTCACAAGAGGAGTCGGAGTCTGAGCTGCTTTCAGATGCATCACTTTTTTGTGAAGATGTAGCAGCCTTAGAAGCAGGAGTGACAGCTTTTGCTGCTGCAGGCTTAACTTTAGCGGGTTCTTCCTCATCCTCTGATGAAGAGTCAGAGTCTGAGCTACTTTCAGCTGCAACAGCTTTTTTTGCAGGTGTAGAAGCCTTTGAAACAGGGGTTTTAGCCCCTGCTGCAGGTGTAGCATTCTTTGATGCTTTAGGCGTGGATTTAGCAGGTTCTTCCTCATCTTCAGAAGAGGACTCCGAATCTGAGCTACTTTTAGCTGGAGCAGCCTTTTTTGCAGGTGTAGCAGCCTTTGAAGCAAGGGATATACCCTTCGCTGCATATGTAGCATTCTTTGCTGCTGTAGGCTTGGCTTTGGCGGATTCTTCCTCATCTTCAGAAGAGGATTCAGAGTCTGAGCTGCTTTCAGCTGCAGCACCTTTTTGTAGGGATGTAGCAGCCTTTGAAGCAGGGGTGACAGCTTTGGCTGCTACAGGCTTAACTTTAGCAGGTTCCTCCTCATCCCCTGATGAAGAGTCAGAGTCTGAGCTACTTTCAGCAGCTTTTTTCGCTGGTGTAGCAGTCTTCGAAGCAGAGGTGACAGATTTTGCTGCAGGTTCAGCAGCCTTAGTTGGTTCTCCCTCATCCTCAGATGAGTCAGAGTCTGAGCTGCTTTCTGCTGCAGGAATAGCGGGTTTGGAGGCTGGGATGGCAGGTTTAGCAACAGCTGGCTTGGCCTTAGGAGGTTCATCTTCTGAAGAGTCAGTGTCTGAGCTGCTTTCAGATGCAGCAGCCTTCTTTACAGGAACAGCACCCTTAGCAGCCGGACTGGCAATCTTTTTTGCCTGAGTAAGCACTTTTACAGCTCCTAGCTTGGTATTAACTGATTCTTCCTCATCTCCAGATGAGGAGTCGGAGTCTGAGCTGCTTTCTGCTGCACCAGGTTTCCCTGCGAGAGTAGTAACCTTGGAGGCAGGGGTGGATAATTTTGGTGTCTGAGTAGCAATTTTAACTGCTGCTGGTTTTACTTTTGAAGGCTCTTCATCTTCAGATGATGAGTCACTGTCTGAACTGCTTTCTACAGTGATAGCAGGGTTTGCTGCCGGAATGGTAGGTGCCTTGGCCTTAACTGGCTTCTCTTCCTCTTCAGAGGAGTCCGACTCAGAGCTGCTCTCCGCTGCCTTTGCGTAGGGTTTTGAGGCTGTTGGTGTTGTTGTAGTGGCAGCTTTTACTGGAGTCTCGTTTTGCAAGCTGCTGTCTGAATCTGTCATGACAAGAATTTTAAAAATGGTAAAGACATGCATACTCCTTTAAATCAAAACCTTTATTCAACCATTAACTGGCAGAGAATTTATATTAATTTGCAGAGTAAAACAAATAGTAAGGAAAAATCTGAAAAAGACCAACAAAAACTAATTTACCACAGCTAGAGGAATCACCTTTTTTTCCAGTAGTCTTGACAGTTCCAGAATTTGGTGCTGGCTCTTCACTTTTAGAAGCCGCAATCTTGGGTTTCACAGTTTTAACTGGGGCAGCTTTTGGGGGGTTGACTTTTGCCACAGGCTTTTTTGCCTCCTCTTCGTCTGAGGTCGAATCTTGAATAGCATGGATAAGTCCAGATTTGTAAGATGCATAAATCTATATGGTTTATTGAAGAATTTAGTAACTTCATTGTTACCTGAGCTACCAGAGCTGCTTTCCTGCTTCTTTGCTGTCAGTTTTTGCATGCTAGATTTGGCAGAAGTGGTCCTGTTTGCTGTTACAGGTTTAGCTGGATGAAGCACAATGTTATTAGAAAGGCCACAAAAAATATGGCACTTTAACAGCTGAAAGGCTGGCATGTCATACCAGCAGTTTTCTTTGTGGAATCCTCATTACTGCTGTCAGAAGAGTCACTTTCCTTGGCCTTACTGGTTATTGGAGCAGCTTGAGCTTTGGGGATTGAAGCAGGAGGTGGGACCGCACTGTATGCTCCTATCAAGAAAGAGGTAGGAAATTGGCAGAATAGGCTTGGAGCTCAGTGCAGTAAGGGTAAGCATTTGAGGTTGGACATTGCAAAGAGCACCTGGTATTTTGTCTTCAAATAGAACAAACTGCAAATTGAGCTAATTCCTGCACACATTCAGCTAAGGCACAAGTAACTAACCACTGCTACTGGGGCATCCATGATGGGTAAAATGCAGAGAATTTATTAATCCCTTAAAGGAAATGAATCACAAATGAAAAGTTTTAAAATATCAATGCTGAACAAACAGCAACCTGTACTGTAATGTGATTATTCACAGTCTCTGATAGCTTTGCTTTCATCCAGAGCCCTATCCAATTATAAATGCTTTTTGAAACTAAATTTCCCCATCACCATCCACTACATCTAACCTGAATTCTCTCTTCAATCTTGAGGCTTGGCGAAAAGTTCGAATTAAGAGATGTTAGCCACTGAGAAAACCTGCTGCACCACTGTAAAACAATGTGCTACTGACAGTCTTGTTTTATATTTATTTATCTAACTGAGGCTATTATGTAACAGGGTTTCTGCAGGTATCAGCTAATCTGATTTAATGCTTTTTAATGCCACTTCATTTTCAGTTCAAGGCATTTGCCCTTGTATCTCCTCGAAGAATTTGACTTGGTGATCATTTGAGCCACGAGTGCACTGTCTGCAGCTTTCTCAGCAAGGTCATTAGTGTCCTTCTGAAGGCTGGCGCACATCTCTGTCAACACACCCTTTTTCTCTCTCAGAGCTTCCAGCTCATCCTCCAATGCTTTGGAGGATACGAGTGGTGCTGCACTGTATACGCACACACATACACACACTCGAGCACCTCAATGCAGGTGGCTGGTCCTCACACCTGTCACGGCACTGCTAGCACCGGTGGTCGGAGCATTAGTACTATTCCAAGCGAAAAAAACAAAAACAAAAAAAAACAGCCAGTCAACTGCTGCCTTTCACCGACTTGTGATCACCTGATCGCATGTGTGATTGTGCAAAGTTTAAAAGTTTTTTTGCACACGGTACAAAACGCCTCACCCAAATGCCCGCTGACAAGTTTTAACCAGCCTTGAAACAGTCCCTCATCCGTCCACTTTTGTTGAAAACTGCACATTTCAATTTTCCTGACAACACTACTCTCCGCTCTTTCGCCATGCTCAACGTCCAGCATTATCACTTTGTGTACCGTCTGAACAGCGGCCGTAAACAATAGCAAAATAAAGGGTTACACTTGTCAATCATCACACTATTCTGATCAAAATGATTACATTTTAATACAGCCTAACCAACCTAAATTACCAAAAAAACATTTTTTCCCCTGTCAAGTGTACGTACATTTTTTGCAGGATCTATATATATGCTTTGTGTTTTTAATGATACGCAGACACCATGATGTAGATACAGTCACATCTGAGTGAAAAAAAAGGTGATGCAATGTATATATGCTTTCTAGATTTAATTACATTGAACTGTTTTTCCCCTAGTTAGACATTAAATTATTAAAAAACAAAAACAAACCTGCTTTGGGCTTTTTAGCAGGTGGAGCCTCATCTTCAGATGAAGAATCATCACTGCTTGATTCAGGTGCAGCGGCAATGGTCTTTGCTTGAGCAGCTTTTACCGGGGCCTATAAAACAAATTGAAAATGTTTAGCTAAAAAAAATAAAAATAAGGGGGGGGGGATAAATGAATAATTTAAATTAAAAAAAAAAAAAAAATCACACTTTGATCAATCTTGCCCCACATTAGTCTACCCATCCATTGAAAAACGAATCGGATATTCAGGAAAAGCTTTACTCTTTACCTTCACTGGTTTTTCATCTTCTGAATCAGAAGAGCTATCACTGCTGCTGCTTTCTTTTTTTTGAACTGCACCTTTAGCAAGAACCGCAGCTTTAGGTGTAGGGACAGTACCTGTGGGTTCTATGATTGAAAAATAAATCCGACATGAGTTTTCATATATTAAAACCAATAACTCTGATAACAGTTTAATTATATATACTGAAGTCTTAACAATGCAACTCACTTGAGGGAGCTTTTACTGCCTTTTCATCCCCAGAGTCTGACTCTTCACTGCTAGAACTACTATCTTTCTTTCTGTTACTAGCTGCAGCAGGTGAAGGCTTAACAGGGGCCTAAGAGAACAAAAGTACAATTTCAACAAAGTCACATCCATAGTCATCATTTTGCACATCCAACACAAACTCATAGTTTCTGTAATCTTTCATCCTATCAAACTAAACTCTTAATGTTGACAAGAAATAAAGCACCGGCTTTCAACCATTTGTGTAACTAAAAAAAAAACCAACTTAAATACAGGTCATCTTTCAGCTTACTTGGAAATGTCATGCTGCAAAATAACAGGTATCTTGAGAGGTACTATTCTAAACTGAAGGAGCAACGTCCTGAATGCGTCCCATGTGGACTTTCTTTTTTTACCTTTGCAGACGCCTTTTCCTCCCCAGAGTCACTTGACTCTTCACTACTGCTAGACACATCTTTAGTAGCAGCGGCTTTTGTGGGCACCACCTTGGCTGTTAAATAAAACATTAAATAAAATTTGGTCAGTTCGCATTATATAAGGTTTTAAAACAAACCAGTTGAAGAGCTTGAGCAGCCTCTGTTGCAAAGATTAGTATTACCTGCAGGTGCAGCAGACTTTGAAGGTTTGGTAACAGCGTCATCTTCGCTGCTTGACTCTTCGCTACTTGAATCTTTACAAGGTTTAGCCTTCTTGGCTGATGGTCCATTGGTACTATCCGATTTGTCATTTACTGCTTTACGTTTCCTTGCATCAGGAGACCTAGGAAGTGAGAAGATAACATTGAAATTAATGATATTCATAAACAAAACAGGTAATTATGTGCCAAACGGCACAGCTCTGTTGCAGTGCTGAAAAGGCCTTCCTTACTCCAAATAAAACATTGATTCTTGGAAAGGTGTCAGTCTGCAGTCCGTGATGAACACTTTATTGTACTGCTGTACAGTTCATGAGAGACAATGCCACAGGGGTCAATAACAGGTTTGTCAACAGCGAGACCTCCAATTTTAGTTGATCATTGCGGTCTAAATGATGGATTTACAGTTCAAACGGCAAGAGCATAAAGTACATTTAGGACAGACTCCGATCACTCAGTACCATATGAAACAACTTTTGAATCCACGAGGGCATGCCAGCAGTTCTAACGTATCAGAGGGATAGTAAATTACACAAAATACTGTCCAGAACACAATATAAGAGCTTATTTCAGTCTGTGTCAAACTAATGACGGTCAATGTTTTAAGAGTCAAAATAAAAGTCATCAACTCACTTCACCCAGAAGTTGTAGATGTTCAGAAGACTTTCTTCATTGGAATCCTGTGGATTCTATTAATAAGAAACAAACATGATGCTATGAGTTGCACCCCCCCCCCCCCAAAAAAAAAATACGAACCACGAACGACAATCCAAAGTTCAAAACAATTCTTTCGTTGAAAATGAAACCGTTGTTAAGTCCTGAGCAAAAAATGTTCGGCGTTCTCCCACGTGCTAACTTCAATTGAGGCTCCGGCCGTAGAGACGTGTTTATCGGGTCGCGCCGGGAGCACATTTATGTTAGGATTTTGGGCCCGACGACCCGTCAGACTGACCGTCAACTACGAACTGTGAGCTGCTTACCACTTTAGTCTGTTTAAAAAACTGCTGTGCCGCTTTGGTAAATTTATTCTCCAACAAAAACGAGTAGACACACTTGTACAAATCACTCGGCACAGACGTTGGCGCCGCCATCTTCACCACCACGCCGCGAAAGGAAGGACCGGAAGTAAAACCTAGTCCCAATAATTGCGCAGGCGCACAAGCAGGTCTTTTAATTTACCCCTTCAGTCCCCTCAAAACCCAAAGGTTGAAGCGAAAAGACGTGGAATCCCTTCACGACAGCGTTACGAACATTTTCATTCATAATGTTAAGAAACACCTGCAAGATTGTCGATGCTGTAGAAAACAACTGTCTAAATTCTACTGAGCTTTTTTTTCCACCATTAAAATATGTTCTACCAATGTATTACCAATTTACTCGGAAATACACTTGCATACCTTTTTCAAAATGAAGCTAAATCAAAATATTTGTCTCACCCGTATATAGATCGTATTAATTTTGTACGTCTCATTTAACTCATTGTTGGTCCATAGGCGCAGAATTTTGACGTCACGCCAAGGCCCTTTCCGCTTCCTCGTGTCATTACGTAGTCGCCCCTGCGCTGGTCACTGAGGCAATGACAGCAACCCTGTGATCAAAACCGTAGCAATTGTGAATTCTTCGCCGAAGCTATGCCCCGCTACGAGCTGGCCCTCATCTTGAAGGCGATGCAGCGACCGGAGACCGCGGCTGCGCTCAGGCGGACCGTGGAGACTCTGATGGAGCGTGGTGCCGTGGTGAGAGACTTGGAGAACCTAGGAAACAGGCTGCTGCCCTACAAGATGACCAAACACAGCCAGAGGCACACCAGGGGGTGTTACTTCTTAATTGATTTCTATGCTGCTCCCATCATTCTTACGGGCTTACTTGATCACCTGCATCGCGATGTGGATGTTGTCCGACCCACGGTACTGAGGAAGGACGGCCAGATTTCCAGTTCCACTTGCTGCAGCCACCGACAGTGACTGGATGTAAGGAATGGTTAACATCAATTTGAAATATTCCCCTTATTGCCCAGGTTCTCTGTCTCTTGTGCCGAAAGAGACGCGAGACCGTGAAAAGTTAATAACCACCTGTGTTTTGGCAACATACATGCATCTGTGAGTCATGCGTAACGCGGTTAAACACTTCATTGTGCATTATTAATAACCGATGATGCTATTCAGTTAAACTCACCCTCTTGAAATGTCGTTATTGCCAAAAAATGAGGGGGTGAATAACTATCTATAATGCTTTCAGTGCCTGGACATTGTATATCTTAATTAAAGTGTACCAACTATAATGAAGTCAAATACTTTTAAAACGCGCAATGTCACGCAAGTGTTTTTAGAGATATTATGAAATTTTATACATTCTTTAGAATATTCCTCACATTAATTGAGCCAGTCCTCAAAAGGCATTGCGTAAGTCTAATTTTTGTTTAAAGTAACATAAATGATTCCCTTTTGGTTTGCAGCATTTGAAACAAAAAAAATGATCTTTTCTGTCTTTCAAAAAGAAAAAAAAAACCTGATAAGCAGCAGGAAAAATGCTTGTATTACTATCATGTTTACTTCTTTGAACTTAGTGAATTCTATGATTCAGTGTGTCCTAATTTCTTACAGTATTTTACTCTTGGCCTTGTGACTGGCGGTTCTGAAAGAGACTTTTGGTCAGTGACTCTTGCTGAAGGAAAATTTGACTGTGACAGAGAGTTAATGCACAGGTCATCTCTGGGTCAGTAATTGAGATCATAAAATTCATTGCTATTACCGAGTTGGTACACCGGCACAACAAACAAGTTCTGTTTTATTTTGTTTTGTTTTATTTCCACGATTCAAGCTCCTTGGTAACAAATAGCCACAGTTATATAAAAAAAGGAAATTTGATTTATCCTTTATTGTTTTCTACAACTCTCATTACTTCAAATGTTGTGTAGCTCCTATCCTCAAATAACTTCCTAAATATTTTCCTGTTACAACAGCAGTTTACTGAGACCATGCTTTGTTAATTGGCAACTGTACACTACATAAAGTTTGTGCTTTGTTCTTTTGTTCTTTTTCAGGTATTCACCATTTATACCCAGGAGTGCACTGTATGACGCTACCCTCCATGAACTGTGTCATAGTTGTTGGCCTGAATTCTGTGTAATAAACTGCATTTTTGCATTGTAGCTTTCAAGTTTTACTTCCCTCTTGCAAAGTAAAGTAACACTCATTTCGTTTCCCTTTTCTGAATGTGCTGTTACCTTTTCTTC
Source organism: Fistularia tabacaria (assembly GCA_901007705.1). Classification (NCBI taxonomy): domain Eukaryota; kingdom Metazoa; phylum Chordata; class Actinopteri; order Syngnathiformes; family Fistulariidae; genus Fistularia; species Fistularia tabacaria. The sequence continues at coordinate 207,291 of CAAKHD010013983.1, forward strand.
ATTGAACACTGACATGGAATAAAGTAAAGGGGAAGTCATCGCACTACTTCTAAATGCAAAACACTCCCCCCTTGAAATTAAACAATTTACTTTCATTTACAAGAGATTAAGTTACCTAGGTGTAATGTCATTTCTTAGCCCGGCAGAATGGCAATTATGTTATGTATATCCATCTTTGGTTACTTATTTTTTTAATTCAATTACACAGTCGTCAACCCATGTGTTTCTAAATAACAAACCTGAAGTCAGTCTCTTACTCACTTTGTTCGATTCAAATTGGTGTATTTCAAATGTACCCCTTTTTACACGAACTGAGTAATACTGAAAGCAGAAGTGATAAACATTGATTGTACTTCCAACACTCGCTACCGCGGCAAAGTTCCATCCCCGGGCGCTGACACATGTTCTCACTACGATCAACTAAATCACGAAATAATCGAAATGTTGTTTGAAGGCTAATCTTCCGAGCCAAGTGATCACGTCGGACACCGATGCGTTGCCAGCGTCCAAACAACGGTCAAAAGCAGACACCAAGGTCGAGTCTCACAGTCACATGTCAGGTCACCTGACTGTGACGTCACAAAGCGTCAGCTCCCATAAAGGCTTCAACAACAGCTACAGTCTGCATTGCAGTCCGAGAACATCGCCTCTTGTATTCATATCACAGCAAAAGACGTCAAGAAGAGAAACAGCGGAGTCATGCTACCTCTAACTCTGTTTTTCTTCTCTGCAGGTATAGTCACTGTAGTATCAATTTCCGCCACTTCTGCGGTTGGACGGCAAATTAACATCGTAGGCTATTTTGGTTGTGTAACTTTTGTTTTTCAACGACAGATACGGAAGCGTCACGAAATATAGTCCCTGTGAATGTTAATCAATTGCTAAGAATATTTTCACACCCACGGCTAGTGAATAGACATTTTTAATTGTTGTTACATTTATTGCCTAGCCATACATAGTGTAATATTTGCTACACCTGTTAAAAACGCCACGTTGTCTTGGAATCGATTTCAAAACAGGTCAAACAACGTCATTAGCCATCAAGCTAGAATTGCGTAGTCGTCCCGTTAAATTGGGATGGTCGCTGGCCAAACGTCCCGGAAACAAGAGTTTCAATGAAGCAAATGGGTCAAAAATTATTAGATGTGTTTAATCATCAGTCAGTGTGTCATCACTGTGATCTCTCCCGACATTTGGGCCTGACTTCTTTTTTCCTTTTGTGAAGGTCTCCTGAGTCTTAACAGATCCATCAGTTGAATTTTAGTACTTGAAAAATCTATCGCAGTTGTTTTTATTTCCTCGAATCACGGTTCACGTGTGCGCTTCAAAAATCACGTGCTAACCGAGATAACGTTAAACATCTTAAAAGTGCGTCAAATAACAGGTATCTCTTTCATCAAGAAGAAGGTCTATATTTTGGAATATGCCGTTGTTTATTTATTTGCTTTATTGTCATTGTTTCATGTAAGATCTGACTTAATATTCATGTACTTATCACAGCACAGGCTCTGGTTTGTAGTCTCTTTCTGTAACTGTTGGATCATTCTATTCGTGGAATTCGACTTTAATCTCCTGCCTGACTTGTGGTTAAAAAATACAAGTATTGTGCTGTTTGCACTCTCACATTCTTGTTTCTGTTTGCTTCAGATAAATTCTTAAATGGTGCAGGTCATAGTATCAAGGTTTCATGATAGTGTTAAACAAGTGTTTTACTTTTCATCAGCATTTTCTTGATATATTCGAAAGGTGGACATACTGGACATATTTCCCAGATTCAGTTCTGCTGCAGAACAAACAAGTCAAATTACTCTTTTTATTTAGAATATGTGAAGTGATCTGATAGAATCATGGCCTGTATGTCACTTCCTTATTTCCAATCTTCTTTCATGTTGTGTATCTAACTGGCCAGTGTGAGTTGACTTTTTTTAACTTTTTAAAATATGAAGTAATATGGAGAAAACACAAGCCTTGTATTTCCATGTCCAGATGACTACAAATGGTTTACTACCATTTGCTGGAGTCTTGCGCAGAAATGTCCTCTTTCTTGTACATTGAGTCTCTTGTGAACAGCATGTAAAATGTGACTACTCATGTGACTTAGATGAGGGGCCTTTGAGTTCGCCTTCTTGCAAGTCACTTCCGAATCATAGTTTGGATCATGTTTCACAACAGCATCACTGAATTCAGTGGAGTGTGATTGGTTCTGCCCTCTCCTTTCCTGTTGTTACCAGAGCCCCCTCATCTGTGCCTACTGTATAGTTTATATTCTGTTCAGAAACGTGTCCGCTTTTATTTATTTATTTATTTATTTATTTATTTATTTACATTATCTTTACCACCTATGGAAATCATATTGTCAAATTGAGATTCTTTTTTTCCATTGAAAGCAGAAAAAAAATCAGCTAGAGTATATGGCACCATTCCCACATCACTTTTCACCGATGAACTGGGAAAAAGAAGTAACCTTTAATTCTGTCGATCAGTAATGCTTTTGCTAAGGATTGATGCTATAATCACAAACAAATATGTTCGCACAGATGTCAGATTTATAAGCCAATTCAGATCGATTTTCCCAAGTCACAAGGGCGGTTTCCCTAGATAGCACTTCTAATGGAGTTTTTCATCGGAGTATTTACCAACAATGCTTGCTCTTGTCACAGTGTGACCACCTGCATTTCTTGGATCCCAGGCACATACAGTAAACACTCTCAAACATTACTTGCTTGATTTTTGGCAGTTTATTAATGTTGTGAGTACCCTTGTACCTAATAAAAATGTGAGCTTGTTACCAGCTCTCAGGTTATTGACAATATTTTGAAAATTCAACTACATAAGTGATGTTCAGTATCAAAAAACACATTGCTTGTAATTATTGTGTCTAACCCAATGTAATATTGATCTTCTGTCATGCATTAATCCACACATTTTTGGAGTATAGATGTCAGCCTTGTCACAGATACCATGAACTTCCATAACCCTTACAATGGTCTGAACTACCTAACCTCAATTTGCAATCCTTGTGAAATCTTGTTGTGACAACTAGATTGGACCACTTTTCTTGAAGATGTTTCACCTCTCATCCAAAAGGCTTTTTCAGTTCAATCTGAAGAAACCTGTCAGGTCACAGGTGAAATGCCTTCAAGAGAAGGAATTGCGTCTATTCGCCACAACAAGATTTTAAAAATGATTAACCACGACCTGGATGGATGAAAACCTCTGTAGCTATCTAACCTTTTTCATAACCTTCTACCTCCAAAAAGGTCCAGCAATTTGATCTTTAGAAACCCTTTAGCCAATATAGCTGGTGGTAATGTTCTAAAATGCGGACACAATGTAGAGGTTTTTCCCTGAGTTTTGTGACCAAAGATTTGAAACACGTGGAATGCGCAGCATTCACCTTTTCCCCAAACCTTTTCTTTTTAATCTGCTTTACAGAATTCACTTCTATTTATTTTACTTAGACAGTCAAGCAACACCAACCACACACACTGCTTTTTTTTTAATTTGAACTCAGGACAATTGAATTATACATGACTGGTATTTACCCATTTCAGATACTTCTATATAAATGCCAAGGATGAAAACTTATCAGAACTTGCTTACTACCGAATAAGCTGTTTTAGGTGCAGTTATTTTTAAACTTGCCAAGATCTATCCGCAAATATATTTTCCTGAATTTTAAGATCATAATTGTAGGAAATAGTTAATAGTTACCACTACTACTACTACTTCAACTAGTAAACTAGTTATGCAGTATTCAAGAATGTTCCAGACATTCCATGTAACATGATCAAGTGGTTTGTTTATGTATATAGTACATGTTAAAGGCAAATAAAAAAAACGGGAGTGATCTATGTATTGAGCTTATATTGAATCAGACACCATTTATGTATCCATTTGTGCTCTTCATGCAGTCCGAAGCCCCCTAGATGTAAACGTTGATTGGTGAGCTTTTGAATCTTTGTGGCATTTTTTTTATTTTTTATCTTTGCAGCTGTAGCCACCCCTCTACTGGGCACAGAGCAGTGTGCTCAGGGCCCCCCTTACTGGTGTCAGAACGTAAAAGCAGCATCCTTGTGTGGAGCTGTGACTCACTGCCAGCAGAATGTGTGGAATAAGCCACAGATGGTGAGGGGTTTTTTGTTTTGTTTTCCTGTTGTCTGCCATTCATGTATTTTTCTGTTGCAAAGTTCTCCTTTTTGATTCAAACCTATATTCAACAATAGAAAACACGCATTACAGTAGAAAACAAGCATAAAAGTGTTTTCTTTATTAATGGTTTTGCAGTCTTCTGCATTTTTGATATTTTTACAATATAAGGTGGTTTCTACAATGAAACAGTTTATTCTTGTGCTTCAGAAAACCGTGCCATGCAACTTGTGTAAAGAGCTCTTAATTGTTGTGGACCAGATTCTGAAAGACAACGCCACTGAGGTACATTGTATAACAAAATCCAGCTTGCACTTTTCATAATTCTAAAATGCTAATTTTCAGGCTTGAGCCTTTTTCCTGTTCATTTGAATTATAGGTTGAGATTCTTGGATACCTTGAGAAGGCATGCCAGCTTATCCCTGATGAAGGTTTATCCGCTGAGTGCAAGGAGATGGTTGATAATTACTATCCTATTGTTATCGGGATAATCAAAGGAGAACTGGTAAGTTAAATAGTTTTCTAGGTCTCTTTTCAGCCTTCAGGTGCATTTGAGTCCTAAAGTAGTTGTAGAAGGATCAGGCTTGTGGCAATTGGCTCAGTTATTTGGGGCTTCCAGAGATATAGGGTTTTAATACTGTCATAAGGGAATCAAATAAATAATTGAGATGGGTCTGTCTTCAAAGCATTCCCTGAAAGATAAATGTTAAAGCTTGCTGAGGTCTAATAAACCAGTCACTTTTTAATACTGCTTCATCTTTAATTCCTTAGTCATCTGTAAGTAGTGTCAAAGTAGAGTATAACAAAGGTGGCTGTTAGCAAAGTTCAGCAAGCTGAATAAGGGCTATTGATGGGGAAGTGAATCAATGTCTGCATTGGGACAGAGAAGTCATTGTGCAATTTAAAAAGAAAAACAAAAAAAAACAACAGCCTTGTGACTGAGGTAAATGTAGTCCAGATTTTTTTTTCAATTCCCACTTACAGCAGCAGCTTTAGGAGCAAAGAGTTTCACAGAGCTCCAGGAAAATGAGTATAACCTATATTAGGGCCAGTGTTATTTAGAGACTATTATGTGCGGCCATGTTCTATCTCCAATTAAGTCTTTATTTCCTCATGCACAGTAATGGCAAATCTAATAAATACATTCAGATAATTATCTGACATGCAAATGCCTTGGGAAATAAAATGGTAAGAAATCCCAGATGCAAAGTTACGTGTAATGTGAATGGGGTAAAAAAAACACTTCTACTGAATATTTATTATTGTCCCAAGTCTGAATTTGGTTTACATTGAATTTCTTAAGGCATCCATTAGACTAGAAGTATTTCAATGTCAGTTGCTTGCATGTCTTTAAATATTCAGACGGGGTAAACTTTTACAATAATTAAAAGACCAAAAAAAAAAAGCGAATCTTAATGTAAATAGCTCCAAACTTTAATGATATCTGGTTGTGTGTTTTCAGGCGAATCCAGGTGTGGCATGTGGAGCCATTGGACTGTGTCATTCTCAGCAGATGGCATTGGCTCAGGTACATGAGCAGCTCCTGTCCAATGAAATCCCACAGGTTGACCTTTCCCAGCGGGTAAATCCTTTCCTCCTCAATGTGCCCGAGCTTCTCTATCCTAAGGAGACCTCTAAACAGGAGGGCCCAAAATCAGAAAGTCCCAAAAAGGTACAGATTTGCAATCCTGGCCACCCCTTGAGCAATCAAATGTTCTGTTGGTTGCTGAATTGTTAACCTGAAGATTGGTTGTCTTTAGGGAAATGATGTGTGCCAGGACTGCATCAAGTTCCTTACCGATGCGCAAGCAGAGGCCAAGGCCAATTCTTCATTTATTGATTCTCTGATTGAGAATATGGAGAACCAGTGTGAACTCTTGGGACCGGGCTTGTCTGATATGGTAATTACCCCTTTGGATGGTTTTGGAGTCTTTTTCTTAAATATGTAATTGCCTTTTGCATTTAAAGAATCCAAACCTAATAACTATTTGTTGACCGTTGTTCCTAAATGCAGTGCAAGCAGTATGTCAGCCAGTATGGTAGTGTTGTTGTCCAGCAGCTTATGTCAATGGTGAGTATTCAAGCCTCCCACTTCATAGTGCTCTTTCCAGGCACAGGTTCATTGTACTTATTTGGTGGATTCTACTACTAAACAGAGCTAAGTCAGCATCAAAACTAATAAGTCTAAAGGAATTTTTTACATTTTGACATTTTGGTGTTGCTAAGCTCATATCCAACCTGTTCAGCTGACATTCTTACATCTTTAAATTGCACTTCCTGTTTCCCTTTTTTTTTATTTATTTTTTTTAAATTTTTATTTTTGGTCTCTTGCCTGAGCGTTCTCTCCCCTTCTCTCTGTCATTCATGTTCTGCTTTGTTTTCTCCTCTTCCGGGTTTGTGTGCTGCTCCCCAGGAACAGGTAGGTCTGTGTTTAGCCTGTTGGCCTCTAACCTTCAGCACCTGCTTCTTTTGTCTTCCACCAGTAGAGCTTCTCACCAGACTCCAAACATGCATGTAAATGACCTAGTTTGGCGTTTGCTTAACCTTAAGATCTCGCTTGTTTAGTCAATTAGCATTTAACTGACTTGACCATATTAAGTTCTACTTGGTTTCCCGCACCGAACGGTGCTGTCATATTGAAGTATGCTTGACTTGTGATGTGCGCTCTGATTTTGTGACTTGGTTTGCCCAGATATTTGTGGAGAGGCACTTTTTTAATTTTTGTCTTAGATTTAACATTGTTGTGGCTTTTCTGGCTGATCTTTTTGAATGCCACAGAGTCAGGACTGTTGTACTAATCATTTGGATGTATATGGATTTGTGTTTTGGTATTTCTATAAAGATGTTTGTATAATGCATGGGTGGAAATTCTGTTTGTAGTATGGAAGGTAAATGTGACCTGGAAGTATCTTCTAAATTATTATTCATTTCTGTTCTCAGCAACCCAAGGAAATCTGTGCAGATGCTGGTTTCTGCAGTGCAATGAAGAACTCTGTTCCCATGCTGAAGTTGACGCGGGCCAAAACTTTGCCTGCTGCTAACTCAGTCCCTGCACTTAAGCTTTTCCCTGCAACCAAGGTGGAATCCGCTGCTGCAAAGTCTGCTAAGGTAGCTCATGGTGCAAGGAGTGAACAAGCCCTAAAAATTGTATTTCTTCCTTTTCCGGGAGTTTGTAAATCTCACAAGCTGAAGCAATCTGCAGCATATCTCCTTATCTTCTGTAATGGAGAACGCTCTAAAGTCCACATCAATCCATTTTGCTAGTCAGATGGTCAATTTGTCCAACATGGACTTTGACATTTTGTTTCTGAATTTGAATCCCTTGGTGGTTGAGTGCTGACTGGCAACACTCTGCTTGCTTGTATTATTAATGCTGTTAATTTCCGCAGCAAAGTTAACATTACCGCAAGCTCTAAATAGTTTTGCATTGAGGTGGTAAGTTTTATATTTAAATATGCCTTCAACCAGGGTCATCGCATCATGCTAATTATACTGCATCTGTGTAATCCTTACAGCTGACACTCGCGCGCTGAGGAACGTCCCATATTGCGAATTAAAGAGAATAAAATGTGTCAATTTTTTCTCCAGCAACATTTTGTAATCAATCGAAATTAAAACATTCAAGTCCCATTCCAAAAATAAAGCTCTTTGTAATGCATGCCCATGTTGGACTTCCTCTGTTCCAGGTTAAAGTCCGTGATTCTCCTACCTGCGCCATTTGCGAGTTTGTGATGAAGAAGTTGGAAAGTGTGTTGGAAGATCAATCAACTGAGGTAGAATTTATTATACTTGTTAAAAATCTCTGAACTGCTGCTTATATTTATATATACTTTTTTTTTGTTGCTCATTTCATTTGATCTCCCGTTTTTGTCTTAGGAGGAGGTCATTGAAGCTGTGGAGAAGGTTTGTACATACCTGCCCTCCACCCTGACTGCCCAGTGCAAGGACTTGATTGAGACCTACGGTCAGGCCATCATTGAGCTGCTTGTACAGCAGGCTGACCCAAAGACAGTCTGCACTGTGTTGGCACTCTGTAAAGATGCCAGTCGCACATTTATTGGTAAGTTCTCGGATGTTAAATTTATATGTTCTGTGCAAAATCAGTGCAAAGAAAGTGCTGCATTTGGACCTTTTTTAAAATTCCAGAACTCTATTTCCATGAAAATTATTGCATAGAAAATGAACGTGTGAATATCCGTGAGAGTTGTGACTTGCATTGAGTCTTTATCTAACAAATGGAATGGGAGTCCCATGTTGTGCTCCAAACAAGAACACCTGTCTAATCTTCTGCAGTTGCACTGAACCACAATCGTTTTAAGGAAGGGGGCTACTGCAAGGTATGCAAGATGGCTGTTTCCTACATCGATCGCATTCTGGAGAAGAATGCTACAGAGGCAGAGATTGAGGAGGCTGTGAGGAAAGTATGCAGCTACCTGCCTGACTCACTGCAGGATGAGGTGAGTACATTCTGCTTCTAATCCAAAGAAAATGTCATATTTATAATCAGTCACTTTTGCTTTAAATATTCTTATGCCTGTGTCAACAGTGTGACCAGTTGGTTGAACAGTATGAGCCAGTTCTAGTCCAGCTACTACTCCAGATGCTGGATCCAGACTTTGTGTGCATGGTAAGATCTCAAGTAAATCTTCATTGATGAAATGTTGTCCTTCTCAATTTTTGTCATCATAATTATCCTAACCAAAAAGTAATTAAGTAAGTTTAATCACATTTTATCTATTTATATACTTTAATTAGGAGGACAGAAAATTCAAGTTTAAATGCCCCGCAGTTTTTATAGATTGTTGTGTTTGTATGTGTTATGACAGAAAATGGGAGCCTGCCCTGAAGCTGTGAAAAGGCTGCTTGGAACTGAGCAGTGCACCTGGGGACCCGGATTCTGGTGCAAGAACATGGAAACAGCAACCCAATGCAATGTGAGTAGGATTACTATAGCCAATCTAAAGTTTAGCCACTTTGCGGCGCAACGGTAGCGCGTCTGACTCCCAATTCGTGAGGTTGCGTGTTCAAATCACATGTAGGTCAATTCTTTTTGGGGGCGGCATAGCGCAGGAGGTAAAGCGATCGTCTTTGGAACCAAACCTCCCTGGTTCGATTCCCCGCTTGTCGTAGTGTTGTTGAGCAAGACATTGAACCCCTAACTACTCCCCTCGCGCTGGCAGTCGGCAGCCAACTGCTCATGGTTCAGCCATGATCGGTTAAATGCAGAGAACGAATTTCCCCATGAGGGATTAATAAAGTATACGTTATTATTATTTATGTCCTGAGCCTGTTACCTGATTGGAAAAATTGACACTCGTAGGTTACTATGGTTAAAGTTCCAAACCACAGAACATGTCAGACTAAATTTGCTTCCTTGTCCAAGAAGTCTGTCTAATCACTTGTTTCTGTCTTTCAGGCGGTTGATCATTGCAGGCGTCATGTGTGGGTATAAAGGAAGGCCAGCACAAACTGACCTGTAGGAAAATGAACGCACTGTAGAGCTGCTTCCCCCTTATTTGTTCTGTTTACTTTATTTTTTTATTTTTTTTTTTTTTAACTTTAATGACTACAATATGTTTAAATTAACAGAGATTTTGAACCATGTCATGTTTGAAAGGGACTGGATTTTTTGGGGGGGGGCAGAAGCCACGGGTAGGGGAGGATGTATTAAAAATTGTATTGTACCTCGGCCTGTTGCTGATTCATTCGGAGCAGAATTCACAAAAGCTTTGCATTGTAGGATTTAGTACTTTTGATCTTTGCTAAAGAGACATGCATTGCAGTTTCACACTTTGAAAGAGCATCAGATGTCTGACTTGATTTCTTCTGACACAAACTGATTTGACTTCTCTCAGCCACTGGAAACAGTAAACATCCAGGTTTCTAAAAAATGTCTGGCATTACTTTTAACAATGTCTAATCCCAAACCAGTTCGTATTTTGTTGACCAGAGATGTTTTACAATGTTCCTATTTTTAAGCTGATCAAAGGTTTAAGATAGTTGGAGTATATCTTCCATTGTTACACTTTTCCAATACTTTGTAAAATCAAAGCTTTTCTAACAAAGCAAGTTGAATTTGATTGTTTGCTTCATTTCCTGAGCCAACTGTCAGAACCTTGAAGATTTTAACTATTAAAGTGATCTCAATCCACACTTCAATCCATTTCTTTGATTTTCTGCAAGAGATTGTGGCCACAAGTTCTCTGTATTTGCAACTGGTCAGTCAGCTGAATTTATGTCTGTTATATGGCACACAGCACTAAAGGTAGGTATAAAGCAAAGACTGGCAAAACTGCAGAGCAGAGGTTGAGAAAGCAGCACAAGAGGAAGGAGAGAGCAAGGACTGTTCTTTTCCCCGGACAGGTTCCCAAAAAATTTGGACAAGTAAAAGGGTAAAAACCTCCAGTTACCAGAAAGTAGGTTGGGGAAGCACCTGAGAAATCCCTATTCTAAGGAACAGAGTTATGAACTAGTCACAATCCCACATGACATGGCACCAATCTGGCCGCCTCAGTACCGAATGGATATGCCCCCCCCCCACACACACGGAGTGAAATGGTGATCACACTTATATGGCCAAGAGCAGTACCTAGGCCAAATGGCATCCTGTAAAAAAATGTATAAGGACATTCCACAAGTATAAAGGTACCTCTGGTAATTGATGAGAGTAGTGTGGGAGAAAGAAACTGCCTCAGAAATGGCGAAGAGTGGAAGGGATTGTGATTCTGAAGAAAGAACTACCATTTGTCAGTTTTACCAAATCAGCTGTTAAACATCAAGGGAAAGATGTTCTTTTGTAGTGAGGCATTGAGTTATCTGTATTCACAGAGCTGCAATCTCATCGAAACAACAGTGCAGAAGGCAGGTGTACAAGGCTTCTCTTGCTGTTTGGAACATGCCAGTGTCATCCAACATGACTGTAGATCAAAACTGCAAAGAGGTATTAGAAAAACCTCCATGTTGTATTTCTCGACCTTGCAAATGCATTTGGGTCAGTCCCCCATGAAGTGATATGGGAAGCATTGAATTTCCTTAAAGTCCCTGAGAGCATCTCAAGGTTAGCCAAGTCATATCTAAAGATGTCCAGTTCTTTGTAATGATGCATTACAAAAGCATTTAGAAAAAGGAATAATGGCGGGTTGCACCATTTCGTCAATTGCCTTCTACGTAGCGATGGAACTCTTAACTGATCGTCAAGGTGGATTAGATGTCCGTGCTTGAACAGTGGGCTCTCACCGCTGCCAGTGAGAGCATAGATGGATGACACGACAACCATAACAACGACAAAAGCATGCACCAAACTCCTCCTGAACAAGCTTCAGGCAAAACTGCATTGGTCAGAATGGAGGTGAAACCCAGCAAATTCAGTAACAATTCCATCGTGAAGTGCTTGTTCTCTGATGAAAAATTCGACATTCGTGGTGAGGCAATACCAACTGTGCAAGAGAAGAAGAACAAAAGCCTTGGAAAGTGGTACACTGCCGAGCGTAGAGACACCCAGCAAGCTATAGACACTTTGAGTGGGATTTTGTGATCACCGCCATCATGGTACCCTCATCGGCGTGGATTTTCTTTGCGCTAACGGCCTGTTAGTGGATATAGCGAACCGCAGTCTCATTGACGCTGTGTTGTTCGCCACCCAAACCTGTGCGACAATGGAGGTTGGGCCGCGAACGCATGGCAATTTTTTGGCTGCGGGGGATGTGCACCAATGCTTGCAAGCGGATTTTTTCAGTAACTGACGACAGCCACATTTTCTACCGTGTCCGTGAGACTCGCCCTGGAGCACTTCATCCCCCACGGAAGGACGAATGTGTTTGTGTTAATTGTTTGCTGGTGTGTCAGCATTTAAGTATGAACTCCTCCATGACTCCGCCTTCATTTCCTCGTCCACACGCCACAATTATTTATAAAAATGTTTACTATCATTATCTCTTAACGAAACACATTCAATGCACTGTGGACAGCAAAGTAGTAATTTCACTGTCCAGGGAAACACATTTCTACAGTGTGCATGTGACAATGAATGCTTTGACTCTTTAATCTTTGTGTTTCCAATTTGCCTTGCTGCCCCCACTCATGTGCTCTATCACTACGTATGAGGTTTATCTTGCGCAAAGACATTGGATATCTCTTTTGATCACGCACATGAAGTGGCTTGGGCTACCAAGATGTCTCATGAGTATTGGGCTATATGGGAATGGATCCTTGTTATTGTCCATTTCCAGTCTGGTTGAAGAGTACAAGAGTGCTAAAACAAGATTAGAGATGACACTAACCAAATCTCAAAACAGTGTTCTAATGGGTGGTGCCCCAACTTTGTCCACAGGGAGAAAATAGATCCCTTTCGCTGCAGTATTGGATGCTAAAGCTGCCATAAGCCACAAGACATAGTGGGTCACATCCAGCAAGGCAGAAGGGAATTTAGCCAAGGAGGAACAAAAGTTACTTGGCGAAAAGCAAATCCTCCAGAGCGCCACAATTGATGGTTGAGGAGGTGCATTGCCAAGAAGAAGGTGATAGATATGTCAAAGCTGTATTTCATGGCAAACAAGGCTCCTGGATGAGATGGAATGCTGTTGAGAGGAGAAACCAATCTGGTCAGAGCTGTAAGGAATGGAGTCAAAAGTGCTGAGCTTCATCACCAGCACAACATTCGACGTCCTGCCTTCCCCTACCAAGTTGGATCTCTGGGTGGGAGAGGAGCCAGCCTATCCAATGTACTCTGTGCCAGCCTTATCCAAGCACATCTTGGTAGGATGCACACATACCTGGGGTTGATCAGCCTTATCGTCGGGGATTGTAACATCGAGTCCTAATAATGAAAAGGAGCCACTGGTTCTCTGTCATCCAGGTCATGGTTAATTTTGGTCAAGTTTGACTGAGTTTGACTTCAAGAGTAGAAACTACAGCCCAGTTTCCACGAAAAGATTTTGACCAGAAATAGTCACGAGTTTAGATTAACTGTAATGCAAAATGTATTAACAGACAAATCAAAAAAGGAATTCCAATTGAATGGAAATTTTTCAGTCTAACTCAAGTTTATTTACAAATCATACTAACAAATAACTATTTTAAGAATGTTTCCCTCCAAATTTGTAACCATTTTTCGTGGCTGGGTTTATCACCAGACAACTTCACGTAATACACATGGAATGTATTTTAAGAAATTGTAGAGTGTAATGTGCATTTCTATATAAAAATGTACAAAACATTTGTGGATTCTTTAATATTTGATTTATTATATTCCTTTCACATATAGAAAGGTCAAACCATAATGTACAAAGACATGAATTTCATTGTAAACATGTTCATGAGGAAAAAAGGTCTTTTGGTCATATTTGTTTTAAAGGCTTTTCTGCATCTTGTCCTCTGGAACAACAACTGGCTTTTAAGGTGCCCTATGTATTCCGAGGCTTTCAAGCTCTTGTCTACTATACAAGACGATGTTTCACAAACTTCTCAGATAGCATGCACAATGAGCACTGAGAAAGCAGATCCAACAGCGAGTCCCAGAGTGAGGAAAAAGGACATGACGACTCCTGTGGCCTCAGCTAGCTCTCGTGGCACCACCTTTGGGCCATAGATCATTGGTAAGGTACCAAGGTAGCCATTGGAGAGGCCTAATAGACAGTTAAAGACTACTGGATATATGTCGTGGCTGAAGAGCACAGTGTGGAGATGGTACCTTGGTTGGTAGTTACAGAACATGAAGAGGGGAACCATTACAGTGCGACACAATACCAGGGCAGGCAGGATTTTGCTGGTGGGGCCGGGGACCTGCAGCCAGGCTGTGGCTTGTCTGCCACAGAAGTCTGCTACATTATACAGGAAGAAACTGGTCAGGGGCAAAAAGTATGTGGTGGTCCAGGGACTGCCGCTGTCCTTCTGCACAGACTGGATCCCTGAGGAAACTGCAGGGAACACCATAATAGAGATGAAAAAGACATAGAAGACACAAAAGCCAAGCACCCATGTCTTGTGGAGGATTGGCTGTAGCGGTGGGGCAGTAACTCTGATCCCTGAGGCTGCTGCGGTCCCCTCCACACAAAGAGCATCTGGACTTGTGGATGAAGCAGCTTGCATGTAGTGTCTGGAAGGAGGAGGAACAGAGGGTTCATCCATCCATTGTCTACTGCTTATCCTACTCAGGGTCGCGAGTGCTGGAGCCTATCCCAGCTGCCGTCGGGCTAGGGGAAGGGTACATTCTGGACTAGTCGCCGAGGGCCACGCAACCTGTTTTTTATATTTGTCTATTTTTCAATTACAGTATAACAAATATGTTGTCAAAGTAAGTAATTCAAGACTGTAAAAATAGAAAAGAAAAACCTGTACACAAAACATGTGGACAAGGAAAATTGGTAGTTGCATCTACAGAACGGTCAAACCCTCCCCCCCCACACACACTCTTTCTTCGAATAAAAGTTGAGCTGAAATTTTGAATAGACAAAATTCTACAATGAAAAAACTTCATGTTAATTTATAAATAAATAAATAAATAAATAAATTATTGTGGTGGTGAAAATAATGAAATGTAATTCAAGTAAAACTTTTAATTGTGCTTGGATACAGAGGTGAAAATTATTTCAAGCCCTTATTTGTAGGTCTTTCGTTCATTTGGTTCCCAATCTGTACTATTTTATTATTTCTTATCCAACAAGTGAGTATATTAAACCCATTTAAACTGAAGTACCTTTATTTTTCAAATCAATGGCTTAATTACAGAATTTTGGTCTTCAGAAAATGAACAAACATTAAATTCAAGCACTGTGAGACAGATCACAACATATTCCTTCAACCATTTTATACTTATCATAACCTAGTGACATACAGCAACTATTGGTAAACAATCTGTTAGCTAGAGCATTCACATATTTTTTAAAAGAGTATTAGTATGAAGAAATTAATTCAGAGCAGCTGACTCTGTAAATGATAATACAGGGTAACAAGTACTTGTTGTATGTACTAAGGAACTGGAATGTGTGATACTGACCTTGAGTATGCCAGCTTGGGCAGCAGCAGGTACACAATGATGCAGAGCAGGATGAAGATGTCAGCGGTTAGGAAGTAGGCCAAGGCACTGTCAGTCACGCTCTTTGCCACTGCCAGGTCTACCAGCGATGCCACTGCACTAAGTGTACCTCCCATAGCTTGACCTGGCACATAGTCAATAGGGATACACAAGTGTCTCATCACAATGATTTCATGTATGATGTATATAAATAACTATTCAGTTTAAATTGGAATAGAGTACATCTCTGGGGGTTAAAAATTTGCGACAATGCCATTTTACATGGCCCAAAACAATAGTTATAAAACACCTCGGGTCATGACCTCTAGATGTCACCAGAGGTACGTCTGTGGAGGTTCTGAGACATCCAGGTCATAATGCATGCTTGACAAAATCTTGTTGTCGTGGCAACTGGACAAAACTAGAACTGAAAGCAAATCAAGTCCAGTTGCCACGACAAGAAGATTTTGGCAAGAATACACCAAATGTACACAATTTCAAACTTGTGCAGAGCAGTCCTTTAATGACGTTAACATGAAATAAAACTTCTATAGCCAGTTGAAGGGATGTTTTACATAGAAATGGCTGTTTCCATTTGTTTTTGAACCTTTGTATATTTAATGTTAACTCCCATTCCCTCACCCTGATATTACTCATTTTGTTTTTAAAGTTTAGATAAATATATTTAGACAATTTCTGTTGCTTTTTGCAATTATTTTTCCCAAAATATATATTTAGGGTATATGGTGCCTTTTTTTTGTCTATTCCAAAATTCCATTGTGCACTGATTTTTTTTTTTCTGAAAATGTCCCCATCCCTTTTGAGTCATGAGTTTCCTAAAAATAATGGTTACACTGAAGATGAAACAAATTTATATCATAACTTGAGAAACAGGTATTGGTTGAATACTATCGTCGTATAAAATGTAAATCCACTTATGGCACATTTGGGGAGGAGGGATTGAAAGAGGTATGTTTAGGACGAAGGTCTACTGACATCTCAAGACACACCTTGAAAATATCAGGACTATACCTGATATAAGCGCTTGAGAGATCCTCATGGGGAAATGCCCACTGATGCCAAACACGCTACCACAGAATAGATTAGAAGCTCCACTGACAATTGCCACACTGGCAAGTGTGCCGGCAAAGAATTCCACCTTGCAGTCAGACACGTCTACCTCTACCATCAATGTGGTTACCACAAACACTGCCAGGATCACCAGGAGAGATGAGAGTATGCGCATATGTGGAGACACTCTGAGGGAAAAGCACATACATGTGTGTGCGTGCACACAGACACACAAAGAGACAATAAGACGCTGATTAGCTGGGTCAGCTGATAAGCAAAAGAACTAGCAAATAGCTTTCAATATGACTGAATTATCTTCTGTTTAACATTGGGTGTAATACAAAGCTAGTAAATGTCCATCACAAGTGCTGGAAATAGAAGAATTTTGCAAAGGCAGAGGTAATATAGATATATGAACTGCAGACTGGCCAAACCGCAGGGCACACAGTAGCAGTCAAGGTAATTTGGAAATTAGATTAGAGAACTCTTAATTATAAAGACCTTAATGGTATACATGTGACTTTGTAATAAGTTCACACAACACGTGTAACTGTTTCCCAAGTACTTTGTAAGAATTCATAGAAAATACGGTGAGAGACTCAACATATAGACAGTAGCCTGGTGTGAGAATGCATGTGATGAGGGATTTTGATGGAGGTAACCTGTTTACAAGGACGTAGTTGAGTATCAGGCACAGCACCGAAGGGACTGTGGAGGCAATGGCCAAGTAACTTTCAAAGTAGTTCTGTGAATAGTTGGAGAAAAAAAAACCCATTGTTGTTCAAGGAGAGGATATCCTTTACAGAATAAAAGTTGTCAGACAAAAAGATGACCAAGAAGTCTATTTGTTGTATATAAACAGCTAAACCTTATTTCTTCTTTATATTTGCATTTGTAAAAATAACAAAACCTCAGAGTTCAGGTCATGTACTGTATACAACTGGACCGAATCATGTAAACCAGGATGTTGCTAATATCCCCTCAAGTGCAGGTAAACTGTCAGAACAGATTATTGCCATGACCAGATTATTCACAGTTGCTGGATTATTGAGTGTATGAAAATGCACTTAATCAATCTGCTAGGTATTGCTTTTTCTTTCCCATGTTTTGTTTGCAGGTTTCTAAAAAAATGTCTCTTTATTTGGCTCTAGACTTACAGTTGATACCTGAATCAAGAAAAAAGGCAATTATTTATGGAAACATGTTACTGAATTTGGCTCACTATATTTGTGTCTGCCTTCCTTTTATTCTATTTATCTGTAACAGACAAGTTACATGGGGATTCTATATTTGTAAATATGTTTCACGTCACTTCTGTGAGATTTGATCTGAAAGGATAGTCTCCTCACATTTGTCACAGGCACAATGAGAACGATACCCATTCTTATCTGTTAACAGACACAAACAGTGTTGTTACACTCCAATTCTTACTCACACTGAGGTCTGAACGTTGCTCCTCATTACCACTGGTGTGTGTGTTATTACTCAATTTGTAAAGCCAATAGTGTTTTGCTGTTACAAAGAAGTTCCAGGGCAGCAGTGAACTGACACCCATAAGGAAGAAGATGCAGTACACCAAACAGTAGGAGTCCTCTGGGCTGTAACGTATGGCCAGAGGCACTGATGAATGTTTGGGCAGGATGGAAGCAGACTGACTATAGTCCTCACAGTCCTCATCCTCGGATACATCTTGGTTGTCAAGAGAGGCTGGAGTATAAGAGGAGTTGACATTGGGCTGCAAAGGCTCTGCGACTTCCATTTTGCCACACAGCCACAAAGTACAGATGGAGGGGGAGATGGAAGGCTGGGGGAACTACAAAAACTGGAACACAAGAAGAGCAGCACAGAAATCTTTTTGAGATGGACAAAGAAATGTGGTTTAAAGAAAAAAACAAAAGGAAAAAAACAATCCAACACACTACCTGAGTTGAGAAGAGGCTCACGTTTACTCGTCTCGATACTGCAGTGCCGGCAAAGGTTTTTGTGGAGGCATGGTGTGGGGACGTCTCAGGACATATGCACACTGGTGAACCAGACTTAGTGAAAGGAAATATTTAGGAGAAGATAATACTAATTAATTCAAAAGGATAGCAGGAGAATTTCTCAGATGTGTAAAAACCCTACAAGTCAAAAGGGTACATTTTCTACTAAACTGAGCAAACAATTAATGATGAATAGATCCAGTTGTTATACATATATTTTTTCTTTTAATATTTTGTTTACTTGCTTAGACTTTGATTTCACTGTTGTTTCACAACATTATTTTCCATCCATTTAATAATAATAATAATAAGTTTTATTTATAGTACACCTTACATTTCAGAGAAACCTCAAAGTGCAATTTAGTAAGGTACTAATCATAATTCAAATTTTACAGCACTGTGGCTGTAATTTTTTTTTTCTAGAATACAGTATCATTTTTCTTCCTGCCCCTCACTCAATATCCTGTCAATCAGGCATGATGTAGATCTGACAGGAATCTTAGTAGCACCCTATGTTTTACAGAAGCTCTATTTGGTACATTTTGGATATTGCAACCAAGCAAAGACTGATTATTTAGATTAAACACATAGTGTTTGAAAGGGGTGTCAATCCAAAGTTAATCCACTGAACTTAGTTGGGGTTTAAACTGACTCTCAAAGCTCACTGAATCCCTTCTTGGTTGAAGCAAAAGGGAGCAGCATATCAATTCATAAACAAACAAAGAGAACTTAAAGCATCTGCTGAAAAAAATACTCAAAATACAGTTATTGAAAACAAACAAGAACGTGCATAGAAAAACTCAGAATACTAGAAACAGGCAATTTCATGATTGACACAAACAAACGACATTAAATTAAAATACTATATTAAAATTGACTTTAATAGTAAACATATATGAATCTAAGTGAAAGACCAGTCCTGAAATGTGCTAAGGTAAATTTCTTTAACATTTAAACAACACTAGGAAATATGTTCATGTCGGTTCTCGCCTACAGAGTCTATTTAGAAAATATCTGACAATTATCATACACGATCTACCTAGAACATTAGAACACACAACACATAACACAACATGACAATATATCCTCATAGCATCGCATCATGCGATAGGAATAATGTTAAATTATTGACATACTTAAGCACTGAACTTGACAGATAAGCAGGCAGCCAGGACTTCCTCGCATGATGATCTGAGCAATGTTGTGTGTTTAAACCGATTGTCCTCGTCGTGTTCGTCAAAACCTGACGCGGGACAAGGCAAAGACGGAAACCCAGCCTTCTGCTAGCAGCACTTGCTCGGACAGTTTGCTCACTGGTTTCAGGAGACCAAGCTGACCCAACACCTTCATGCATCAAGCCACTAATGGGGAACCAGAAAGCACATGACGCTTCACTAAGACAATGCAATAGTATGTAGACAAACTGCAGAACGAGCAGTTTTCGTGCAAGGAAGTAACTTCTCTCAATATCAATGCGGAGAGCAGATTTGAAGCAGTGTCCGAGCATTGTATTGGAACCGAGTGTCCTGTCCTAGTCGGCAGACTACCGGGCTCGCCAGTTGCTAATTGTAAAAATAACTACAGAGGCTGGTATGTCCCAGTGTCGAGAAACTCCTCAAAACTGCTTACATTGAAAACCACTGGCCGTCGAGCGAGTCAAAGAAACCCGTACCTTTTAGTAGCGAAGTGAGACCTCAGTCCTTACTTTTTACGGTGACGTAAAAACCCATTTCCAAAAGCACTTTGTTTTCAGACGGGCCGATAAACAATGCTTCATTCTCCACTTCTTCGCCCACATTCAGGAATAGTGAGCACTATTGTATGTCCGGTAAAAAACTTTCACAATAAAAGCGTCAATCAATTTCCATGTCTTACAGACGGACTAAATCAAAAAATGTCAGCAAGATAACTAAAGGAATGAAGAAAAATCATGTAGGCTATGCTCATTATAATTCATATGATCAAATAGGTAAATACAAAGTATGTTTTATTCTGGCGGCCAAATAAATAAACCGGATACGAATTACCGTGAGACCCATTGAGTTTCTCATATTTTCTCAAAAATAGCAGTGATATTCAAGTGTTTTCGAGGTGACTATAGCCAAATAAAATAAAATAAAATAAAATAAAATAAAATAAAATAAAATAAAATAAAATAAAATAAAATAAAATAAAATGAAATAAAATAGCGTAGGTTAGGTAAATTAGGTTTTGGCAAAAGTTTTACGCCGGATGCCCTTCCTGACGCAAGGTGTGAAAGAGGAGGATACAGAGAATAGGTTAGATGGAGAAGGTTGATTTGCTGTGGCGACCCCTGAAAAGGGAAAAGCCGAAAGGAAAAGAAGAAGAAGAAGAAGAAGAAGAAGAAGCGTACGGGGCAGTGGTCCCCGGTTGGATTCTGACAGGGGTACTTTCTGTTTGGAGTTTGCTTTTTCTCCCCATGTCTGCTTGTGTTTTCTCCGGGGTCAACGGGGTCAACTTAAAATCCAACATAGCGCAGTAGGTTAATTGGATTGCCCAGTTGTGTGAACGAGACAAGCAAAGGCTGTATGTCTCCACATGTATATGTTGCCTTGGGATTGACTGGCCACCGGTTCAGGGTAAACACGGTAAACACGCCTCTCACCAAATGACAGCTGGATAGGTTCCAGCCCCCTTGTACAGAGAAAGACTGAATGAATGAAAGAATGAACAAATTAATTTAAATATAACAGAATAAACTAAGATAACATTGACATTAAATGGCCCATTTGTGTCACTTTATGCTCGGCGGATAGCAGCTGGGATAGGCTCCAGCACCACCCTCTGACCCTAAGGGTAGGATAAGCCATAGATAATTGGTGGCGTCACTTTATGGTCCCGGATCCATACTACTGTGTGCTGTGATCATGTTTTTTCCCTTTAAAATGTAAAAAGATAAATGTGGCTGTCTGTTGCTCTTTCTTTAAAATAAATAAATAAAAAGGTCTAATCTGAAGATTGCTGACCTTGATGTTGTTTAGAAACCAAATTGTAAACTGTTCAGAAGCCTCTTCAATTGCATTGGTTAACTACTTCGTTTGAAGACCGAGAATCCCAGCTGGCTCATCTGTGGAAAAATCACACAAGACTTTGTTTGACACTTGAATGATGCATGTTAAAAAACAGTAATATCAGAACCAACATTTTCTTAGGATCATTGATTTTTTTTTCGTAGAGGAGTAATTGCGTGCAATGATTTACTCCTGCATCTTTTCCTTTCGGCTTTTGCCTTCAGGGGTTGTCCACAGTGAATCAACCTTATCCATCCAACCCTATTCTCTGTATCCTCCTCTCACACACCAACTAATTTCATATCCTCTCTCACTACGTCCATAAATCTTCTCTTCGGTCTTCTTCTTGACCTCTTGCCTGGTAGCTCCAATTCTACCATCCTTCTGCCAATATATTCACTATCCCTCCTCTGTACATGGCCGAACCATCTCAGTTTGGCTTCTCTTATGTTCTCTCCAAAATATCTAACATGTGCTATCCCTTTGATGGACTCACTCCTGATCCTATCCATCCTTGTCGCTCCCAAAGAGAACCTCAACATCTTCATCTCTGCGACCGATAGCTCTGCCTTCTGTCTCCTCGTCATTGTCACTGTTTCTAGACCATAAAGCATCACTGGTCTCACCACTGTCTTGTACACCTTTCCTTTCATTCTGGCTGATAGTCTTCTATCGCATAGTACTCCTGACACCTTTCTCTACCCATTCATACATGCTTGAAATCGTTACTTTACCTCTTTTCCACACTCGCCGTTGTTCCATACTGTTGACCTAAGTACTTGAAATCCTCCAATTTCTTGATCTCCACTCCCTGTAGCCTCACCGTTCCATCAAGGTTCCTCTCATTCACACACATACACTATATGGCCAAAAGTATTTTCTCAGCTGCCTTGACTCGCATATATTGTATTTGCATTTATTTGAATTAGGACAGTGCACACTAATCAACATGTTAGCTTTTAAGCCTCGATGTAATTGTGCCAGAGTTAGCATGGAAGCTAAATTGCATCTGTTGTCTGAAGGCTGGTAAAAGAAACATTTACAGAAGAGATCACAGAGTACAAAGATAACAAAGTTAAACTTAAGTGGCATCCCATTCCTAATTCATAGGGTTCAATATGATGTCGGACCACCCTTTGTAGCTTGTAACAGCTTTGACTCTTCTGGGATGGCTGTCCACAAAGTTCAGGAGTTTGTTTCTAGGAATTTTTAGCCATTCTTCCAGAAGTGCATTTGTCAGGTCACACACTGATGTTGGACGAGAAGGCCTGGCTCTCAGTATCCGCTCTGATTCATCCCAAAGGTGTCCTATCGGGTTGTGGTCAGGAATCTGTGCAGCCCAGTTAAGTTCATCCACACCAGACTCTGTCATCCATGTCTTTACAGATGTTACTTTGTGCACTGGTGACCGTCATGTTGGAAAAGGAAGGGGCCAGCTCCAAACTGTTCCCACAAAGTTGGGAGCATGGAATTGTCCAAAATGTCTTCGTATGCTGAAGGGATACCAAGCACCAGCATTTGGACATTTTGGACAACCACTTCAAACAATAAGGGGCTCAGAGCTGATCCCCGATGAAGTCCCACCTCCATCTTGAATTTCTCTTTTACACCTATAGCCTACCTCACCACTGTCTCACAGCCAGCATACATGTCCTGCACCAGTCTAACATACTTCTCTGCCACTCCAGACTTCCTCATACATACCAGAGTTCCTCTCTCGGCACCCTGTCGGCACCCCTTTTCTAGGTCTACAACAGCGCAATACAGCTCCCTCTGACCTTCTCTGTACTTCTCTATTAGCATTCTGAAAGCAAACACTGCATCTGTAGTACTCTGTCTAGGCTTGAAGCCATACTGCTGCTCACAAATGCTGTCTCATGCTCTCAGTCTAGTTTCCAGTATTCTTTCCCATAACTTCATTATATGGCTCATCAATTTTATCCCTCTAAAGTTACTGCAAATCTGTACATACCCCTTATTCTTGAAAATGGGAACCATCCCACTTCTTCTCCTTTCCTCAGGCATCTTCTCACTCTCTAAAATCCTCTTGAATAATTTAGCCAGAAACTCTACCACTGCCTCTCCTAGACACTTCCATACCTCCACAGGTATAACATTGGGACCAACTGCCTTTCCACTCTTCATTCTCTTCAATCCCCTCCTCACTTCACTTTTATTAATCTCTGCTACTTTGTGGTCTACAATAGTCACCTCCTCTACTCTTCCCTCTCTTTCATTTTCCTCATTCATCAGGTCTTCCCACCTTCCAATCACTCTTCTAGCATCTGTCAATACATTTCCCTCTCTACCCTTCATCACCTGGGCCGGCTGTACATCCTTTCCATCTCTATCGCTCTGTTTTGCCAACCTGTATAAATAATTCTCTCCCTCCTTACTGTCCAACTGACTTACAAGTCATCGTACACCCTTTGTTTTGTCTTTGCTACCTCTATCTTTACCTTATGCTACATCTCCCTGTACTCCTGTCTGTTCTCTTCAGTCCCCTTAGTGTCCCACTTCTTCTTTGATAACCACTTTATCTGTATATACTCCTGCACTCCCTCATTCCACCACCAAGTCTCATTTACTTTCCTTCCAGAAGACACACCAAGTACTCTCCTACCTGTCTCTCTGATCACATCAGCTGTAGTTGTTCAGTCATCTGGGAGATCTCCCTGACCACCCAGAGCCTTTCCCAACTCCTCTCTGAAAACCATACAAAAGTCCTCCCTTTTCAGCTTCCACCACTTTGTCCTCTGCTCTGCCTTTGTCCTTTAATCTTCCTTGTCACCAGAGTCATCCTACAGACCACCATCCTATGCTGGCTACACTCTCACCTACCACCACCTTGCAGTCACTCGTTAACACATAGATATTGCATATCTATGTGCTCTTACCTTTGCTCCAATAAGTTATCCTATGTTCATGTCTTTTCTGAAAAAAAGTATTCACTACAGCCATTTCCATTCTTTTTGCAAAGTCTACCACCATTTGTCCCTCTGCGTTCCTATCCTGGATACTGAACCTACCCATCACTTCTTCATCACCTCTATTGCCTGCACCAACATTTCCATTGAAGCCTACATCAATTACCACTGTCTCATCTCTGGGGATATTCTGCATCACTTCTTTATCTAACTCATTCCAGAATTTCTCCTTCTCCTCTAATTCACTTCCCACCCGTGGGGCATAGCCACTAACAACATTGAGCAACAACTTTTATTTCCAGTTTCAGACTAATCAGTCGATCTGACATTCTTTTCACCTGCAGAACATTCCTAACAAACTCCCCCTCAAGATAAC
The DNA here is from genome assembly GCA_901007705.1 of Fistularia tabacaria. Classification (NCBI taxonomy): domain Eukaryota; kingdom Metazoa; phylum Chordata; class Actinopteri; order Syngnathiformes; family Fistulariidae; genus Fistularia; species Fistularia tabacaria. The sequence continues at coordinate 231,839 of CAAKHD010013983.1, forward strand.
TCCTACTTTCTCTTCCTGTCAGTACCATGATAGTACAACTCAGAACCTGCTCCTAAGCTTGTAGCCTTACTACCTCTCCTCCTGGTCTCCTGGACACACAGTACATCCAACCCACCTTCTCTGAATCATGTCAACCAACTCTTTACCTTTTACTGTCATCATCCCAATATTCAAAGTCCTTACTCTCAGTCCCAGACTCTTGCCTTTCCTTTTCGCTTTCAGCTTCTGAATATGCCTTCCTCCTCTCCTTCTTTGACCCACAGTAGCCCAATTTCCACTGGTACCCTGTAGGTTATCAGCACCAATAACGGTAGTTGTTAATCCTGGGCCTCGGCCAATCTGGTATGAAATTCTTAGGTTTGATTGGCAAAAGTTTTACGCTGGATGCCCTTCCTGATGCAACCCTCTTCATTTATCTGGACTCTCAGGGAGACACTGGATGGTGCCATCCTGAGGCTGCATTTCTCTCCTTAGTTTTCGTATGACTCTGTATTTGTCCTTCAGTGACCTTGAAGTGTTGGTGGGTGTGGCTTAATCAGCTGAACCATAGGTAGCCTCATGTGTCCCACAAACAGAATTAAAAGAGAATTCCCCATCTGTCAAGCTCACCTCATTACATTAAGCACACATCTGGTCTACACACTTACCCAGTGCTGTAACTGAGCCAAAAGAGTTGAAAGTATGCCAGGTTAAGTCAAAGTGTGATATCTGACTTGGCCCTATTTAGACAAACAGATCATTGGGGGTGAATATTATTTAAAAGAGTTGTCTTGCCCATATTCATATTTTTAGCCATCTTAGATGGACAATATTACCAGTACATGTTTTTTGGCCTATGAATAAGAATATAGATCTTTATTATAGAAAATGCTAGTCAATGGTAATATAAATCATACTTTCTTGTGTTATATTAATTACAGAATGTCATGTTTACATTATGCGTAAGGAAGCCGCTTCAAAGATGTCATTACTTAAGTGCATCTTCCTTATAATGTCAATCAATGAAGGTGTCTTTGCACTGTATGGATTATCATTTATTTCAATGTTTATATTGACTTGATTTAATTTTTAAAAATATTTTCTTTTATTCAAATATATCATGATCCATTTATTTTTCTCTTGTGACCACTTGCTCGGCTTACCAGCAGAGGGCATTAAAGCACAACATTGTCAGGAGTGAGTGGTTGTGCCTTTGTGGCAAACAAAAATAGTAACAATATCCATACTCTAACTAAAACTAGAATGTCACGACAAACTTAGCACAGGATTATTTTGTGTATTTAAATGGAATGAAAAATACAGAACAAGCTTCTCATGACATGAGTTCACAACACTTCAAGTCAATTATCTACCGACTCAGTGTTGTACTGCAGACATGGTCTTCAGCTGCAAAGCTCTTGTTTCTCTTAGGCAACTGCAGACATAATTGAACAATTCCACTCAGCAGCATTATTGTACTCCAGCGTTCTTTTCTTTCTGATGTTTCCCCATCAGAAATAGTGCATAATGTGCATAATGCTCATGCTGTTCATTTTTTGAAGGCCTCATATTTGTTCTTATTTTTGGAGACTTATTAAACCACAATGCAGTTTGTAATCACTGCAGCTGGGTAAGAGCCTGATCTGACGAGTCTCAACATATCATAAAAAGTTGGAAAGCTTGCTCTAAACGGTCTGAGTCATCCCTTAAAGGCCACCATTAGTTTCTCTAAAACTTATTTGTCAACTGGATAGCCTGCCAGTTAAAAGCTCTCAAAGCTAAATTGACCTAAAGGAAATTTCCACTGAGGTGTAATGAGAAGTAGGGAAGGTTGGTAAGCTCTGTATTTTGTGGGAAAATAGGATGTAATTCATAAAAAACTGTTATTTCATGAAAACAGCCCATGTTGACATGTTTAGTTTTGGGGTTCCATCCAGCCATCCATCGTCTGCCCCTTATCTTGCGCTCAGGGTCGTGGGGGATGCTGGAGCCCATCCCAGCTATCATCGGGCGAGAGGCGGGGTACACCTTGGGCTGGTTGCCAGTGAATAAGGCAAACAACCATTCACTCAGGGCAATTTTTCCCAATTAACCGATTGCATGTTTTGGAACTGTGGGAGGAAACTGGAGAACCAGGAGGAAACCCACACAGATTGTGTTGCAGATTGTTCGATGTTGGAATCATCCAGGGTCCTTTTGGGTTGTGAGGTCAAAGCTCTAACCACTGCGCAGCTAGAAATCAAAGAAGTCATAACACTTATAGCTGATATATTAATTAGGGTATAATAACTGCAATAACACACAATAATCTTATCAAACATTCTATAAGCCATTTTAAGGACATGATTAATGATCATGATTTATTTTCATGTCCTACCTAATAAATTATAAATCAGTCATACAACTACAACAAACCACACAAATACAGTTTGTAAACTAAGAAATATAATTTATTGCATAAAAATTATATTTAGTTACAGGTAAGAAGGCTAGATGTTATGTACAATTGGTGCTTTACAGAGATAAAATGACACGGTATGTTTTTTTCTTTTTTTCTCTCTTTTTTTTTAAGAAAAATGTGTGTCTTCTTAAACAAATGCCTAATTTTTCTTGTTAATGGGAGCAAGGTTGCACCAAGTCCAGCTCCAGCATACATTATCGAGAGCAAAGACCAATGAGCCAACATTTACTCATGAAGTCTGAAAAAAGTACATACTGTGGTCTACAGCTAGCCAGCCACTGATACAAGATTTCGGGGTTAAAGATACGTCCTGCAGTGTTCTGGGATCGAAAGCACCATACCGGTCATGTTCAGTTGTTTTCTCATGTGCAAAAACCCGGAGGGCATGAGTAAACAATCTTAGTCACAACTTGTAATCTGTCGTACCACACTTTTTGTTGTACTTTACCACATATACTTTTAAAGTAGTTCCGTCTGTCTCTATCAAGATGGAGAATCCCCACACTCACATCACCATCACAAAAATGTTAAGCCAATCCTAAATGATGTTTAGGATACACAATGAAAACCCTGTCATTGCCCTTATCTGAAAAAATAAAGTAACTCTTCCAGGGAAGAAAGAAGTCAAAATGCTTTGCTTTACTTTTGCACTTGCATAGCACTTACAAAGAGATATGACAGATCTTAAATGGCTGCACATACTGGTTGTGCACACCCCAGTCACACGCATAGGAAACACACACACTTATGGTTTCAGGCCATTCACACAAAACAGTGACATGGCTCACTGCTAGAGAGGAGGGATATTGTCTGTGATTTGGTTCTGTGGTTTCAAAAGTATGAGTACTTTTTTTCTTTTTTCCTTTTTTTGCTTTGAGGGAGAAAAAAAACATCTAAACATTTAAACTAAGGTAAAGACACAGTTACAGAGTTCAGCATTTAATTTCCCGTCGAACATTAACTGACAGAACAATATTGGTAATGCAAATAGCTTGAGGACCCTGACCACAAAGCAGGCGGCTTAGTAAAAAGGTTAACAATATGTTACCAAATTCAAAATTGAAAAATTACAGGGAAATGGAAAGATGTAAAATTATGGACAAAGAAAAGCTAAAAACATAAAACAGTTAGTGTTGAGGTAAATTATATGGTCCCTTGCTGCCAAGCTGATTCATGGCAAGATGAATATTCTGCAATATTTATGTCTGATCCTCAGAGCAATGAAAATATATAAAATAGATCATACAGTGTATTTGAGTGGACCACTTCTAATCCTTATTACAGATAATGTTTTAGATTTGAATAGATACACAATATTAAAAAGAACAAATATGATGATTTTTTTTTCGTCTTTTTTCACAATTGAAACATCTCCAGTGCACCGAGGTCTCAACTGGCTCACTGGACTAGAATCAGAAAAAGCACATAGGATCTCAGTTGCCTGAAAAAAACAAATATTATAAAACCAAGTTCTACATGATAATAACACAGCAATGGCAATGAAAAAAAATCCACAAATATGGATAATAACTTACAGAGCGTTCCCAAAGGAAACTTTTAAGGGTTGACCAGAAAGCTCTTTTGCAGTTTATTCTCAACAGATTGGAGGAGTGTTGCTGAGTGATAGAGAAATGGAAGGAGAGATGAAAGAGAAACACCCGTGTGAGTCAGGAAGATGTGCCAAAGCTTTGGGGCATTTGTTGGTACAATATAAAAAGTCAGTTGCTGTACTTATCAGCCAATTCTACAACAAACTGCAAAATCCACCCTCCTACCACAAAGATGAAGCGGCTTTTTTTTCTTTCTTTTTTTTTCCAGCCCAAAGTGAAATACTCAAGCCATCAAACCTTGATGGTTTAGTCCTCACATGATTCACTTGAAGTGAAATAGGCTGGTTAAGAATTTCTAGTATTTCTGATTTCAAGCTGATTTGCAGAAATAAAGTTGAGGAGAGAAAACAAAGGCCCCTCCCTGAGGTGAGACAGTGTTTAATCATGCACTTTCATGCTGCTACTGAAACATGGGTAATTCCGCTTTAGCATTTTTGTTACTGAGGGTGCTTTAATGGGCTGAATACATGACATTCTCTCTTTATTCCAAAGCATTGCTATTTATATACAAGAATATGATCATTTTTCAATCTCTGAAAGATAGTCAACACCACATGACAGATGACTTAACACCAATTTTACGCCTTTGTACCTTTGTTTCAATTCTTGCAGAAGAGACATTGCTTTGGAGGATTCAGGCTGAATTGGGTAAGCATTTATCATGGGATGGCCCAGGTTGAGATGAGTTGCGGTGCATATGTGTGTAGCTACAGAGGCCACTCAGGGGCCAGTGAACAGTAGATGAGGCAGAGGTAATGCAGTTTATGCAAGGGAACCAAAATGCTCTGTGGGCTTCAGATTTGTGCTGGAGTGTGCATATTCATAGGCAGGTATTCATATTTCTTCTTTCCTGTTAGTGCTCTTGCTCATTGACCAATCAACAATCGCCATCTGTTGTCATGACGACTAGCACCTCACTTTTGCCCATCTCTTCAAGAGCCGTCGCCAGAGAGACCAGGTCGGCATCACCTTGGTGACAAGCTTCCCATAAGTCCAGTAGAACACCTGTGGGGCTGGGCTTTGTTGCAAAGTAGTTCAAGTACCTAGGGGGAGAAAAAAAGAAAAAAAAAGCCTGAACTGAAGTCAAGTCATGCAAAAAGAAAACATTCCAAATGACATAAAATATTCAAATGCTGAATAATATAAAAATTGCCTTGAAAAATGTTCTGGATAGGCTAAACAGTTAAATGGGCATCCTAACCTAATGAGAAGTCAAAGGAAAATGCACAACTTTATACTTTGAAATATACAGCATGGATAGCTACATAATATACAGCACGGATAGCAATATAATATTCCTAAGATCAGCGTTATAGTCTTCATTTGCTGATTGTAATGACCGTGACCAGGATATTGCAATATGTATCTCCATCATTTTGCCCTTAATCTAGACCACAAAGATTGAGAAATACCATTTATGCTAAATAACCTTTGTATAAACAAAAAAAATCTACTGTATATGTTTTGTGTAATTTCTTTCACAATTATATGTGGAGAATATTCTATGTTGTATGCTCTGGAAACTTGAAACATTTTAAAATCCTAAACTAAGACTTTAGACAGTAAATATCTACATATATACCTAACTCGCACAAACCTTTGGAATAATTTTTACTGAATATTAGAACCAGTCTTTTATACATGGCTGGTTTGTGAGGCAACTCTGACCTGTCAAAGCCGAGACTGCGAGCCAGTAGTCTCCAGTCACATCCATGAGCACTGGGTACATCCAGACTGGCACATATCTTCTGGCGGATGGAGTCAGGCAAGCGAAAGGCATAGGGTCCCACTTGAGAAGAAGGCAGACAGGTGCCTCCAGAGGGGAGGGGCGAGTGTGGTGGTAGAGTCTATATTGACAGGGAAAGATGATGAAAGGTTCTTAAATCTCAATTTGTACCTTAAATGACTTTATGGCCATTTATTTTGTGTCAAAAGGCAGTGTTACCTCCTGGATATCTGTTTGTAGCTGAAATATCTGTCCTTCCCCTTCTACCTGTCGGACACAGATCTTGCAGGTGAGGTGTGACACAGACAGGCTCACTCTCTCGAGGCTGAAGGTGCAGTGGAGGGGTCTCTGACTGCCGCTCCAAATGTGATAGAATGGGATCTCCTGTGAACAGCAATGAAGTAAAAGGTCTTAACTAATAGATACTTTGGAATAATTCAGTGTACAGTTCTCATTCAAGTGTATGTGCAATATGCTTTACATCGATAGATGCGAACTGGATCACCAATTTAAGCGCATTATTATTTTTAAAAGTATACTGTATATTAATAAAGGCTACTTTTAGATATGCCATGTGTTTTTTCAGCATGGGCTTAGACAGCTGCCATCAAGAATTCTCAGTGTAGAGTTTGGATGTTTACAGCAGCAGTGGATGTTATAAATTCCACTGTCTGCATTTTCTGTTCAAATAGATATCCTACTAAATTGAGCTAATAGTAAATTGAAGAGTTTCACAGTCCTGCTTGTTGTTCACTCCACATGGAATGGTTTTTCTGATGTCTTTGTTTTAGTTTTGTTTATTTCAGGAAGATGTCATAAACACTTGCAGAAGGATTTACATGAAAGTTAATGTAAGGTGATGCAAGAGTTGAGCATTAGCAGAAGACAACCTTACAGACTTTTAAACCAGATTTCTTTCATACTAGATATACATTAATAAGTATTTTTAAATCATTGTTAATCTATATTTCATTGAGTGCTGTAAGTATGAATTTGGACTTTAATCTATCAAATCATGTATTTATCAAAGTTTGTTTGCTCTCTTGTGCATTAACATTAAAGTAATCACATAACCAATTATTAAACTCCAAGCAAAACAGACTGAGATGGTTCGGCCATGTACAGAGGAGGGATAGGGACTATATCGGTAGACAGATGCTGGAATTGGAGATGCCAGGCAGGAGGTCTAGAAGAAGACCGAAGAGAAGATTTGTGGACGTAGTGAGAGAAGATATGAAAGTAGTTGGTGTGAGAGAGGAGTATACAGAGAGTAGGGTCAGATGGAGGAGGTTGATTTGCTGTGGCAACCCCTGAAGGGAAAAGCCGAAAGGAAAAGAAGAAGAAGAAGAAGCAAAACTCATATACCCTTTTGCATGGTCTCACCTGGTACTTGGCAAGCAATTTGCTTCTCCAGTGATTGTGAGGGATGTCATGTAGGGACAGGCGCAAGTTGTGGTAGCTGTCTTTAAAGAGCAGTGGCTTGGGATCCTCCAGTAACACACCACCTAGACTCCTTTCCAAATCCAGCACCTCCTGCATGGTAAGAATTATTTTTTTTTATCTTTAAGATTCAATTATATGTCAATAAAATTTAAAAAATGTAAGAATTCTCTATGGTCAGGTTCTCCAAGTGATGCAATGTGATGTCAATGTAGTGCATGAGACAGGCTCTTGTTTACCAACCCATGGTTTCAGGGGAACAGAAGGTGTCACTATGTGTTACAGGAATTTCATTTGGTTTCTTAATTTAGACTCTAACAACACCAAAGGCTTTATAGAGATTAAAACAGGCTCTAAGTCATTTAAGAGAAGTTACAATGATCCGACATATTGAAGTTGCAGAGTAGACGGTAAACCAATGAGCTTGGACTTGTTATTAGGCTCTGTGAAGCTGAGGGGGCTACACAGATCACTCGCTTCTTCACGATGAGTCTTGCTACCAACCCAAGCCACCACTGCATTGCAAGTAGAAAAAAATCCACGATAACACAATTTATGAAATTATTGGAACAAATTGCTAACTCTAGAAATACTAGTAAGGAGACCAACAATCAATAAGTGTGGAAAAAAATAATAAACAGGTGAGGAAAACATGACCACTGAAAATGACATAATAGTAAGAAAAGAATACTTCTATCTAAAAACGCAGATATTTAGGAAAACTGAAAGTTAAACATTAAATGAAGAAGCACCTTAAGTGCATGTGGTGTGTCATGGATGCAATAAATACGGAGGCTGTAGTCCAGGGAGAGGCAGGGAACACGGGGAGCAAACAATGCCAACTGAAGTCGCTTGCAGCCAGGTTGTGGAGGGCAGGACTGCCCCACCAACCCATAGGTTCCAAGCTGCTCCATGAGCACATGGCAACACTCCTCCTCTAGCTGCAGGTAGCACGGAGATGACAGAGTCTCTTCTCCCACGGTCAGTACCTCCTGAAAAAAATCAGTGCTGCATGATTCAACAATGCTAAGTTGGCACTCATGTCAAAACAGTCAGAAGCTGTCTTACCTCCCACGCCCCCTGGTGGGTCTGGGTTTTGAGTGTGAGTGTCCAGTCAGATGTAGGCGTGTCTAGCTGGGCACAGTGGGGCAATGTAAGGACCACAGGACGATTCAGCAGCATACCAGAGGGGCCACAGCTGACCACTGGACTTAGTACGGTCTGGCTGCCGTCAGAGGGTAGCCTGTAAATGTCAGACACAGTAGTTGTAACAAATGCCAAAACATTACCCGTACTTATAGAGGAACATAGTGGCCATGTGGCATTTGATGATGTAACCTCGCGACACCAGATGCTTGGGGATCTAGCAGTCTACCAATAGTCTGTGGACATTTCTAATCAATTTAGATTCCATGGTTTAGACACACACTAAGAAAGAGATACTTCTTACTTTTTGTCAGGGGGCATGACTAAACAGAAGCCAAACTGCAGTTGTGGCAAATCACTCTCTAACTCAATGGAAACTTTTAAACATATTGGAAATGGATTACCCAGAGAACACTAAATCATTTAGATCTATGCTTTGTGCTCACAAAAATTGTGAGCGCCTTGGCATAATAAACTCCAACTCTGCATTAAGACTGAGAAAGGTTTTAGAATCCCACTCATAGTCAAAGAATAGAATTGAATGTTTCTTTAATCATCCCACAGTGGGGATATTTCAAAAGGTGAGTAAATAAGAGGTAATTTGGGGACTCACGTTGTTTTGTCCCACTTGTTGATAATGAGGTACATCTCATAAAATTTCCCCTGGGGGATGGTACCAGGGGGGACCAGCAGACTCACGCCTTTGGGGAAGGGTGTCACATTAGCTCATTTGTCTTCTTAACAATGAAATGCACATTTCATTGGTTCAAAAACAGAGTTTTAGTACCATTTATGTGTCAAAGTATGACGTAAGTAATTTTATTTTAATTACCAGTGTTTGGAATTGTGAGGCGTCCGCCCTGATTACCCAGGGTGGCACTGGTACTCAGCCCTGGCTCTCTGGATAGGGTGTGGCTTGGATATTCTCGCTCTCTCATGGTTCCTACTGACTTTAGGCTCAGTATCTCTCCGTCACCAGGACACATGTCAGCCGGGAGCTCCAGAGAGGAAAGAGTGGAGGAGTTATACACCTTGATTTTCAGAGTAGGCAATGGATCCAATAGGGGAGAGGTGGTCATAGGGATTTTGTGGGGGCTGTCATTGACCCCATGCTGTAAGGAGAATAGAGGGCCACGAAAAGCTCCTGCTGTGGCTGTCAAGTCTGGAGGAGCTGATGGATGCAGAGAATGAGGGTTATCTGTGGACACAGGAGAAGGGAGGGGTTATTCTCTTATCATGAGAGATGACAAAAGCCCAGCTAAGAGCGCTAAAAATGATGTGACTGAAATGGATTAATGCTGCAAATTAATATTTGATGGCAAGAAAAGGAGAACAGACACCATGACAAATGTTTAAAATCCCCCAAAAATGTTCTGCAATAAAAAATGGAGCATCGCAGAAGACAGAAGATAGATTATGGTAGAAAAATTACAAGATGATATAAATAGTGCCATGAAAATGAAATCAATTGTGAAAATGTGACTCTGTGAGGACAAAAAGCCAAGTTGTGAATAAGTTGAGAAAATAAACAGAAAACAGAGTGGATTGGGTTGTTTGACTGAAAGTGTTTCTGCGTAGGTCTGTATGTGTTTGCATTTTTGTGCTTGTATATTTAAACTCACCCTGCCTGGGAGGCTTGTAGTTGCCAGGGTGGAAGGCGGCAGTAAGAGCAGATGAAGAATCTGTAATGTCTCCACTGAGATGGCGGCATCTGCGTCGATATACGAGCACAGCCACGCAAAGCACCAGAATCACACAGAGCAGCAAGGCCAAGACCAGACCAGCATAGACAGCTACTCCTACCCCTGAGGCCAGTGCTGAAAGAGGGAACAAATGGTGAGGACATCATAGAAAAGAAGAAGATTAGTACAATTGTAAAGGAAACATTGCAGCAACTAAAGAGTGAAACAAATGTTACTCATGAGAAATTAGATTTTTTGTCTCTATCAATCTGCAGCAGCAGAAATAAGTGAATATTAGGTTTATGAATTTCACTGCAGTCAGAGTTAGCATTTATTAAAAAATAAGTCCCTTCATGGATGGCAGTACATTTTTGGAAAGTTGGGACCTCCAAAAATGAGGAATTAGGAGGTGATAACATCTTAAGCAGTTGCCTGTCGACTCGATTGGAAATAACCCTGGGACACTGGGGTCTGCTTTTGTGGCACTACAATTCTCCTTATAGTGGGACCTTTAAACTATCTTATGTGACAAGACAACTTCATGTTGGCTGTATATCTGCATATGTTTTCTTCAGAAGCTTTTATGTGTTGTGCTACGATTGTCCAAAAACCGTCAATTCTCCTCATCAGCTAGTTATTTCAGTCAAGGGTCTTTCCCTAAAACTAGTATTTTCATCAGTATTTTCATTACCCTAATCAAGGTTTTGAGCATTTGAGTGTTTTCTTTTGGTGAAAATGCAAATTACTAGCTATTGAAAGGTAGGTTACCCTGCCAAAACACAGGCTCTAGAACTATAGAGTGCTGTATGTAATATTTAAACTGCTGTTTTCAGTTCTGTAGCTACTGGCATGCACCTCTCTCATACCACGGTGAATCAATATTATAGTGGAATAATGAGATTGGAAAGGTCAATTGTAGTTTATTTGAGAACTTAGAAATGGTCATTTTGAAAGAAAGAAAGGGCATTGGGTCAGTAACAGCTGATATACTGGGTTCATATTTATGCAGGGTTATCAGGTGATAAAAAGTTGGATTACAGAACAGAATATTAAGTGGTTGTTTTTTCAATTATCATTTTTTCCAAATACACTGACACATTCTGGTAACATTCTGAACAGCTGAAAAATAGTTAAGCAGTGCTGTCTTTTTGATTAAAATGTTTTATATGAGGAAAAGCAGTGTGGCTGCAAATTACCATAAACCTTTGGAAACAGATTGAGTCTCACTAAAAAAGAAATGTAAGGTAAACAGACAGCTATTTTCAGACAGCTTGAAGAGAGGTTTTATGTTGCAGAGGCTATGTTTTTGCAATTAGACTACTTAGTCACTTTATAAGAAATAAACAACATGCAAAATAACATTTTGAGTTTTTCTCTGGTTCTGTCTTGTTTGCTGAGAAAGTGTTACTGTTATAGCAAATATATCTATGTATGAGTATGTGTGTACACACACGCTTGTGGATGTGTGTGCAGGGGTGTGTTTGCGTTGGTGTGAGTATTCCCATGCATATATGCAAGAGAAAAGAAATCAATTAGCCATTTCAACAACTCTTGGAGGTGCCAATTCTAAAAATGCACAGAAGAAAGTAATGGTCATGCTTTATTTGGACTGAATGGTTTCACTCAATAAACCAGACTGACACAATTAGTATTTCTTTATGCTAGGGTCTTCAATATAAGAGTATCAGCCAGAATGAAAGGAAAGGTGCAAAAGACAGTGGTGAGTGGTATGGTTTAAAGACAGTGGTATTGAAGAAAAAGACAGGGAGCAGAGCTAAAGGTAACAGGGAAGAAAATGTTGAGGTCCTCTCTGGAGGACCTCTCTGGGAGTGACGAGGATAGATAGGATAAGGAATGAGCCCATTAGAGGGACGGCATATGTGAGATGTTTTGGAGATAAAGTCAGACAGGCCAGACTGAGATGATTTGGACATGTACAGAGGGTGGATACCGTAGTGAGTATATTGGTAGAAGATTCCTGAGGTTGGACCTGTCAGGCAGAAGGCCGAGAGGAAGACTGAAGAGATTTATGGATGGAGTGAAAGAGCACACAAAGTTATTTGGGGTGAGAGAAGAGAAGGCAGAGAACAGGGCTAGATGGAGGAAGATGATTTGCTGTGGTGACCCTTGAAGAGAGCAGGTGATATGGAAGCAAAGAAGATATGCTGTGCTATCTAATGAAAAGTAAGCTAAAATTGTATTGAAAATGAAAAACAAATTCTTTGAATAAATGGCCTCAGCTTGGTTATATAAAAAAAGCAGTAGAAAGAAATCACAAACAAACATTCACATTTGAAAAGGCAGTCCGGATGAATTAAAAATAAATGAGAATATAAACGCCTCAATTTTACAACTCTTACAGATAGCAATCTCCAATGTTTATAACAGACATGTTGCCAACACAATTGTAACAAAGATTAACTTGATTTGACTTAAATCTAAAATGTCTTATGGCGGTCTAAATAAAATGATAACAATACATTTAAGATAAGATAAGATAAGATAAGATAAGATAAGATAAGATAAGATAAGATAAGATAAGATAAGATAAGATAAGATAAGATAAGATAAGATAAGATAAGATAAGATAAGATAATACTTTATTGATCCCCATAGGGGAAATTCGGGTGTTGCAGCAGCAACAATAGAAAAAAAAAAAAAAAAAAAAAAAAAAAACAGACACAGACATCAAGGATGAAGTGCAAACTTGGTCTCTGACATTGATGCCCAAT
>CAAKHD010013983.1:246661-260094 GCA_901007705.1 Fistularia tabacaria
TATGCACCTCACCCTCCCCAACCCACCCCTCTTTTACTAAACACACACACACACACACACACACACACACACACACACACACACACACACACACACACACACACACACACACACACACACACACACACACAGGGCAAATTAAATGACAAAGGGTAAGAGTGAGTATAGTAGAAGTGAAGTCATGGGAAGATGAACTTACGATGGCTTGTATGCTCAATAGAAATCTTTTTATCTGTTTGAACGGGAGAAAAAACAAGAGAAGAAAGAAGAAACACAAAAACATAAAAATGGATGGACAAATAATTATGTAAAACAAAGATGCAATAACACGAAAGGAAAATAAAACACTAATTCACCAAAATGAAAAAACAATTACACATGAAATTAAAAATAAGAAAACATCCCCCTTAAATATAATAACCAATACCACAAATGTTTGAGGATGAATTTATATGTTGGGTAAAAGAGTTTACAAGATACACATAACAGAAAGAAAGCTTGATTGAAATATGAAAGATTATTGTCATGTGAATGAGAGTGGCAAAAATAAAATTGGCTTTGGAAATGAGGATGCTGATGTTGCGTTGTGCAGGAAGGAACTCCCTAAAAGATGCCAAGTGTTTTCGTATTTACATCCAGTGCCCCAGGAAGCGTTTACTGATGGAAATAAAGACTAGCTGAAAAAAATAGTAAACACCATAATTTCTTTATCCCGCCTCCAGGGTTTGTTTACAACTTCAGTGTATGATAATAACATCTCTGTCCTGGCAAGAACAGTATTCTCTCACATAAGACCAGTCTGAGTCATGGCTCCATGATTTGATCAAAGTCAAAAGTGTCACTTGTTTGATCTTAAATCAAATAAGCCTTTTTTCTTAAGCATCATCAAAATAAAACTGTCTCTTTTCCCAGTAATTAGAAACCTAACAATAAACAGCAAAGATGATGGCTTTTAAGGTCTTTTAAATTGATCCTTGAGGGAATTCTAAACAAAGATACTTTGGAGTGAGTCTCTATTGTCTAATTGTCTAATGCAAGTACTGCAAAGAAGTTATAGTGCTTTTAGCGCCATTCATAAATGTAAAATGATCATATTTGTGATCACAGAAAACAAGCCAAACAGTAACTGATAGTCAGCCAAGAGACCTAAATCAGAGTCGCTTGAGTGCACGTTTCACTGCTGACCTCCTAAGAAAGCCCTGATCTCTTTAGCCAAATTAGAAGGTGTATTTGCCTAATTTAGTTGCTTCATTGAAGACGGTTTATGTCAGGACATCCATGCATGTCTGATAGAACAAAACTGAGGTACAGTGGGGCTCAGAGAGGGAATACAAACCCGTTTTCTGTGAATTTGTGAAGTTTTGTCTGCATGGATGTGTTGAGTGTGTTGGTTTTTGTCTTTTGTGTGTGACTTTAAAGTGTGTATTTGTGTACTGCCTCCGTGGATCTGCGTCTCTAAGACTCTAATGCGCTGTCAGCTGGATTCCTCTCAGCTCATCACAGCCTGCACACTGGGTGTCAGTGTGAGTCTGACTCACTCTCATATGCTCTTCCCTGTGCTAATTTTTCAACTTGGCTGTGCCTGCCTCTCACTCTATGTATTTCCTGAAGCCTACAATAACTGGAACTCTGCTTCTCACTACCCATCTGTGCTTTTTAGATGTGGATCACTTCCTTTTTACCCTTTATGAATATACACTTTCCATCGAGAAACATCTGTCTGAGGTTAAGCTGATTTTCCTATCATCTTTCAGTGCAGGAGTCACAGTCTGCCCACATCGTTGCAGTGGCTTAACATCTTGAGAATATCGTTCCATACAAAATAGCTTTGAAATGTCATGCATTTTAAAAAATTGTTAGCTATGAGCAGAAAAATCACTGCCTGCAATTTCTTTTTTATCACCAATTCAGCAACCACCAGTAAATAATCTGCGAAGGTGACTGACCTGAAAGACACTTTTGAATCACTACATTCTTCCACATTCACCAGTTGAACTATTCTTTTAGCACAACTGAACTTCAATGTAACAGGCTGATTTTGTATTTAGGGACCAACATAAGAATTGCAATACAGGCAATAAATCAAGTAAAATGGACCCAATATTTTGCTTACCTATGATGCTCATCTCACAGTCAAACAAGATGCAAATGTACTAAGAAGGGAACTTACTGCGTGCACAAAGGCCTTCAGTGCAGTTTTTACTCTCCATCATGCTGCCGCTGCAATGTTTCCCTCCGTTCCTGGGTTGGGGGGATTGACACTCCCGGCTTCGCCAGTGGGTGCACTCGGTCCCGCATGCGGACCACTTTGCCCACTCTGTCCAGCCTCCATCCACTAGAATGAGGCAGGGGACATGTTAGCCATTTTAAAATCAAGCAACCGGTTAATAGCTCCATCTCTCTAGGTAGAGGGGAATGTAGAATGGCATGACGCACATGTAATGACTTCAAAATGCATAATTTATCAATGTGTACTAGTATTTCTTTAGTTAAATTTCGAGTCAGCCCAAAAAGTGCAAATAATTGTCAAAATAGTGTTTGACAGTAAATCAGACAACACTGTGTCCCTGATGTGAATGACTTTCAGTTAAGGAATCAGAGCAATTATATAACTTATTGCTTGTCTGTCCAAGATGGTTATAGTCTGAGCTTATAATTTTTTAAAGGCTTTTTAAGAAGTCTAGTTTTCTAAATTTGAAATTTCCTGTGGAGAGGGAAGACTGAAAACCAGCATTTAAAGCAAGAGCGGCTTTAAAATCAATTTCAGTACTTCAATACATTTTGGAAAATTGGCCTGATATCACAGTATATAACTACTTGAGGATGTCATGAATTATATAAAGGAGTATGTCATCTTCACCTGGGCACAGTGTGGTGCAAGTCACTCTCTGGAAGGGTGGGCCTTCACAGAAGGCTCCTCCATTAAGAGGGGCAGGATTGGTGCAGCTACGTGTTCGTCGCTGCCAGCCTCGCCCGCATCGAGTGTTACACTCTGACCATTCAGTCCAAGAAGACCATCCGCCGCTCACTAATAGTCACATGGGTGAAGAAAGGGTGAAAGAGGGTGAAACGAGCAGTTAATACCCTCTTTCACGTAATTGTTTCATGATTCAATAAAGAAAGGCAAATGGATGAAGATCTGTTTTAGAAGATGATACTGTATGTTGCACAACTAGTAATGCATGTGGCCAACCAAACAAAACCAACCTGAATGTAAGCCAGAACCAAAATGATGGAAAAGGAAAAAAGCTTTGAAATAATCAGTGATGATAACATATAAATTAATAGTAATGAAAAAGGATGTAATACATTTGTTGTTTAAAGACAATGACATAATAATTGATAAAGTTGAATAGTTGTCATGATTTAGGGAACAATTGCATTAATCTATGTAACAGAGTGCAAATTAGGTAACTAATTATGAGTTGAAAGTACACTTAATGAAAATCTGTGGAGTAAATGTAATTATTGTTACTTACTATATGACAGTACATACATTTATCAAGTGATAATTTAGTTTGAAACAAATAATGATATCATAATATAAATAACAGTGCCATACTCATTATTACCATGATGAATTGTCATCTCATTGTTCAACAAAAAAACAACTATTATTTACATTACATTAATATGACTATCACTGTACCCTCATATACAGGATGAATAAACATGATCAGGCAAAAAAATGTGCATGTTACCATAAACAATGAGAGTAGCTGTGCTGCTCCGTCTCCTGGCCACAACATTACGTGCCACACAGGTATAGTTGGCTGTGTCAGAGAGCCTGGCCTGCTTGATAATCAAATTGTGATCAATGGTAATCAGAAAGTTGGAGTCATGTGATGGATCAATTGTATCTTCATTCTTCAGCCAGTCCACCTAAACAGGGACAGAGAATGACAAATAAAAAGAATCTCTCTCTCTCTCTCTCTCTCTCTCTCTCTCTCCCTCTCTCTCTCTCTACAAACATATATATATATATATATATATATATATATATATATATATATATAAAATTATTGTATGTGTTGATTATTTATTATCATTAATACATAAGCCAAGGGATTTATCATCAAACATAAAGTAATCCAATCAGAATGAATTATTAATGATATTATAAGCATCAAGATAATATTTGTCCTGTGATTACAAAACAGAAAAGCTTTCACAAGTTGTATGACTGATAATAACTGAGTCAATGAAAGGAAAAAGGACACAATAAATACTTTCCTGTTTTAGTAAAAGTATTTAACATTACATTGTTTACTTTGCCAACACACAATTTTGTAAAGTAAAAAGACTCTTGTGGTGCAACAAGAGGAGCTTAGTTTAAAAAGTATGGAAATATATTTCAACCTCAGAATAAATTGACACTCAAGTTGCTCTCCCTTCACAATGCTTCTTTGTACTAAATAGTCTTGCAAACAGAGAAAAATAAGTTTGATTACTGATGATGAACTGTTGGTTAATTTCACTTTCTTGTGCTGTGTTTTTGAGTTTGCTGCGATTTCAATAAAAGGCTAATAATGTTGAAAAAACTGTCCGTCAAACACCATCAGAAGACGCAGAATGAGAGGTCAGCAGAAAGATATCTACCTCGGCAGTGGGCATGCCCTCTGGGGGGCGACACTGTAGCAGCACTTCCTGCTCGAGTCGCACCTCCCGTCCCAGTGGCTCCTGCTCAAAGTTTTTTCTCAGGTCTATGGAGGCAACATATATGTAGTCGGCATTTAGTGAGTGCAGCGACGCTTTGAGTATCATCCAACATACACACATACACACGTTTTTGTACTGACATGCAATGCGAACATAGGCACGGTTACTCTTGGTGGTGCCAGCTGAGCTCCAGGCCACACACTGGCACCAGTAATCCTCCAATCCAAACAGCTCTTCCACCTGTGTCCTCGACACTGAGATGTCCACCTCCCTCACCACCAGACCTGTTCAGAGGACGACAGAGAGAGGATTGGTGGGGTATATTTTCCATTGTACATATAAACAATGAATTGGCTGCTGTCCAGCTGTTGTTAATGTGCACATAAAACCTATCGCAGCTAATGGATCATGTAGTTGAAAATTAGGTTTGTAATTGAGTACAATGTTTACGTCTGTAAAATACAAGGTGACATAAATAGGAGTGTGATCTCATGCTTAAAGTACAAGTGTGTGTATGACTCGATGCCTGCAGTTACCTGTTTGTGTGTGTGTGTGTGTGTGTGTGTGAGTGTGTGTGTGTGTGTGTGTGTGTGTGTGTGTGTGTGTTACCTGTGATCTGGTCCAGACTCTCTCTGGTGACATGGTCATTTTGATTAACCCATTCCCCATTGCATTTGAAGTAGATCTGTGTGGCTGGCGATGCCCTGCAGCGTAGCTGGACAGGACGGTTCTTTACAATGAAAGCATCTTCTGGTTCAAGCAGGAATTCAGGTAGAGGTTCTGCTGGTGCTGATGGAAATGAGTCTGGGAGAACCTCAGTTTCACTGTAGTCACTGCTCTCTGAAAATATTGATACACATTAAGATCATTAGGGTCATTGACATTCAAAAAGTCCTCGATCACTGGCAAAACCCTACTGAACATACTCAATGACTATGCAGTTGATCTCACTCTGACCTTGCTGTTGAGGAGGGATGCAAGATGAGGGCAAAATTATGCATTAGTAATCAATAAGCTTTCACAATTGGAGAGGAAATATGTCTTTTTATACTTTTCCAACGACCCAAGTCCAATTACAATGAATCTGTGAACAAAACACTGTTTCACTGCATACATTTCAAATATGGATACCACAAACCAAGAGGAGACTTCATGTCCTGTACTGCAAATGAAGAAGCACAGTGACATTTTCTTCCCCTTGCATTGCCATTAATCTGGTAGATGCAGGCCTTCTAGAAAGACTACAGAAGGCTGAATTAAGCCCTCCCCACAGGAGAGGCAAGCTGCTGACCTTCAATGGACAGGTTCTCGCTGATCATACCTTTTCCGCTGACATTTTTGACGTGACACTTTCCTGCTGCTGCCGAAAGCTTCTAGGGGCAAGAAGGACACATTTTTTCTAAGCAATACATCAAGACTACGAAAATATCGTCTACAGGTGGTGTTTTGTGGTAGTTTTTCTAAGTTTCTAATAGTTGATAAAAAGTGTGTTGAATACTGAATTACTTTGTCGGGTGAATTGAATAACCTCTAGAGAAATGAAAAGTGCCAATATATATTTCCCGTTTCCGCCATGTTATCTTTGTCTATAAGAATATATACCATGTTTCCATGCTTGCAGGCATTCAAAGTATCTGCTTGATGGAAAATAATGCCTTGCTGTTTTGACAGAACTCCTCTGTCAAGGGCATGATGGACTTTTAAAAGTGCTTAAACAAGTAAATAATGAAAAAAATAAATTACAATTTGCAAGGTAAATTATTGGTTTTGTACTTGTCAATGGTGCCTTACTGCATCCCTCTATGTAGTGATAGAATGAGGATAAGTTTCACTGTAATCTGTGAGAAAAATTATTTTTGTCTAGAAATGCATTTGTTATACATTGAATTACAGCAGAGTGAGAGAACTGAAGATCTGTTCTCTGAGTGAGAAAAAAGAAGAGGAAAGAACAGTGTGGCATTTCTGAATCAATTCAGCACTGCATGAATTGTTTAATAACCCTGTTTTATATGTAACGAACTGCTTATTTGTGATGTTGTGGGGCAAAAGAGCAGAAGATGTTCTGACATACAGTAATACTTACAGCAACGGGAGTACAGCAATTCAGCAATAACCTAAAACCTGCTTTAATTGTTCCACTGCATGGAACATGACACATTTAGCGAAATACCATGCCAATGCATTTGAAAATATATTCCGAGTGAGCAGGTTCTAGATCTGAAAAAATATCAGTACTTAAATCTTACATAGACAACCAGGCTCTCAAACTCATCCTTTGAGTAATCCTGGTTCTCAGAAATTACTAATGGGTCTTATTTTATGTCAGTACACTTCTGTCCATAAAAGTAATCTTGAATAAGCATAAAATTGCAGACTTGAGCAGAATGCAAGGGGCTTACAGGGTCAGCTCCAGTCAAAAAATGCCAGAAAGGAACTGGAAGCTCAGGACAACTTCTTTTCTTGGCATTCAAAAACATACACATTCACACAAAAACAACATGAGTAATTACATTTTTCCAAACAGCAGTCTAACAGTTCCACAGTTCTTTTATCTCATTTGATGCATTCACTGGATAGGAAAAGAGCTGTTGGGCCAGACTCAGTGGCTTTCAACAATACGACTTCAAGCAGGCAAATTTTCCAAGTTCATTTTTCAAAATGTATCAAGCCCATCTTGATTGGGTATTCCACAACCACTGAACAAGAGAAAGTACTTAGAAAGACCATCTTCTATTTTAGGAAAGTGAGCACTTCCTCACCACCTTTTCCCCTTGACAGACTCTGTGCTCAGACATTAGGGAAAAGCAAAGCTGAACATAGAATGAGAAGTGGGGAAGAAAGTTTTGAAGGCACTCATACCAGAGCCAGCTGTGATTCATGAGACTCCAGAAACAATAGCATTATTTTGGATCATGACGATACCACTTCTTCGCTTGGACCACAGATAGTCAAAGAATACTGGGCTCAAATGCAATCCAGAGTAGAACCATCATCCTTCATCCATCTTTCATAAACACACAGACTTAATCTTTAGGACCTTAGAATATGCATTCACTATCCTGCAAATTATCATTTCCCTTCATACTGTTAAGGTGGTCACTTCAAACAGAAAAAAGATTTGAAAAAAGCCACAGCTCCTCAAGCTGAACTATATGAAAGTGATGGAAATACAAAAAATCAACATCCACCTAATTCTATACATGACTCTATAAAATCTTGAAGTCTAACAAGCTGATCTGTGTTCTCAAGGAACAGGCTATTTATGCAGGTCCACGCAAAAGACTGATCTCAGCCTGTCTGTCCCCAAACATTATTGGGCAAC
Source organism: Fistularia tabacaria (assembly GCA_901007705.1). Lineage (NCBI taxonomy): Eukaryota > Metazoa > Chordata > Actinopteri > Syngnathiformes > Fistulariidae > Fistularia > Fistularia tabacaria. Next base: position 254,643 of record CAAKHD010013983.1, read on the forward strand.
AGACACCAGGGAGCAGACTTAATGGAAGTAGGGGTCACTGGAAAATGCTATGCCTGTTCCCTCGAGGCCACAATTTGAGCTCATCTCATCAAAGAGGCCACATTCTTTGCTATTGTCACTGTTACTTGATAAACCCAGAATGATTCACTAAAATGACTGAAAATGTACAATGACTAAATTATTTGCGACAAGTTGCTTGGTGAGCGTAGAGGCCTGGATGAGTTGAACCTCGCACATGAGCTATAAAATCCAGAGCACAAGTTACGTTTATAATAACATTCCATGTTTGTGTATTCACAATCATACAGAGGCTGTGTTGTGTATGGACAATATGTGTACGCTCTAATGACAACATTAATTTAAAATAGTCTGCCACATCGTTATGGAAAAAGAAAATCCAACATTCATATAGGTCAGCTTGTCATTTGCTGCTGGAAGGTGTGAATTGAGAGTGTAGAGCGGTTTCCAAGAGCACAGAGGGACTCAATACAGCAGTGGGGCCAACGGATAGCTAAAACATGAGAGAAAATTGTGTAGGCTAATTGCTGCAATGACGGAGTCTGATGCTACAGATTTGATAAAGAAATGTGAATTTAACAGTATGACAGGGTTGCTATTTGTTCAAAGGTTGAAGCTTCAATTTTAAAATAACACCCTGTGAATGTATCTTGTCAAATGAGCAACTGAGAGTGGCAGGTGAAAGAGATTATAGTTGGAATCCCTGCAATTTTCATCATGTATTTTGGGCAGATGTCCAGGTTTATGCCATGGACGGTTTCCAAATGCTGTTGTGAACATATGAACATACATTGATGTGTTATAATGGTAGTGAGCACCCATGCAGGCGCAGATAACTCCCCATAATAAAAGTTAACACATATCTAAGTAATGCTAAACAACTGTGAATCACATTTATCCTCCCGCCTCTTTCACAATTCTCTCTTCTCCATCTGTTTTCTCTCCTTCTATCTCTTTGCTCTTCCCTTGCTAAGCTGTCGCCTCCAGTTTTTCAGACTTTGAATTCTCTGTCAATAACCAATTGTGTTGCCCCTCCCCACCCTTCACCCCCGCTCTTTCTCTTTGTCCAGCATTGATCGCTCTGTGTTCAAACATCAGCTGAAAAACAGAGCCTGTCACTCTTCAGGCATGATTGGAGAGGGGGCAGAGAGAGAGGAAGAGAAAGGGGGAGGAAGAATGGTACCAGAGGCAGACACACACGGCGAAACAGTTCAGACGAAGACAGATTGGGAGGAGAGCCCTGTGCATTTCAGTAAACCTTACTTTCCTCAGTCCGTACATATGTGCAAGTATGCGCTTGTGTGTTTGTCTCCTGCTAGAGAGAGGGCTTGCACAGACACTCACTTTAATTAAACAATTTTGAAGGGTTGAGGTTAGAGACAGAATGAGCCAGTCATTCACCTCTTGTCTTTCTCTGGGATGATGAAGCTGAGGGTTTCAAGTGGAACCTGTGTTTTTAGGACAGTACACAAACATCTATCAGACCGCAGCATCCAGCAATTTGCTCACAATGGAGAAGCCTCGCAGACAAGCACTCCTTGCCTTGTAGCACAGCAAGTCTTTTATTACCCAAAAGGCATGCAACTGACAGCTCAAAATAAATGTAGTATTATGTAGTATTCTGGGTTGTTTTTAGTGTAAAAGAAGCACAAGCCAACGCTATGAGGCACATTCTTATCTGGTGGTGTCTTAACATGGTTAAACCAGAGGAGTTCCCCCCATCGGTGAGCGTGGGTTAGAGTGCAGTGTAACTGATAGCCGGAGTGACAGTGTAGCAAGGCCACACAAGAAGGCAGGGCTGCGTGGGAGAGAGATGGACCAAATCTAGACAGAGGTGACAAGATGGGAAGACAAGAAGGCTGGCCAAAGACAGGTCAAGAGACACTAATGGACAAATACAGAGGGCAGAGATAATAGAGTGCAGGTGAAGTGCACAGTTACACATCCAAGATGCCTCAATAACTGCAGATCAACTTGATGTATTTTGTTTTTTTGCCTGATGGTGCAATACCGTAGTTTTTCTTTCTGCACTATGTCTTTCTCCACCCTCTTTTATATCTCTTACCTCCCTCTTTCTCTCTCCCTCTCATTCACTCACAAAAACAAAACAAGGACAGCTGTAATTTTCTTAGTCCCAGCGCTTCTACCCAAAGCGGAGTCTAAACCATCTGTACTTTATCATTACATTTACAGGGTTAGTCATAATTGCCCCCTCCATTGTCCTCACTGTCCCAATACTACACTCACGAGAGGGATAAAGAGAGTAAGAGGGAATAAAGGCAAGGGAAAAATACTCTGGAACAACTGAACAACAGTGTGACATGATAAAGAAAATTGAGTCAGGTTGTCTTTCATAGGACACTCCCTCTCCGTCATATCTTATATATCCCATGAGGGCAAAAACAAAAAAACATAGCGCATCGTTTGCTTCTTCTTCCCTCACACTTTTCAGTTTTGTGTGTGACATGAGAGGGCTTTTCTTATTTCTCCTTTGACTTTAGTGGTCCATCCCTCCTGCTTGCTGGATTCAAAGCAATTTCTGAAGCTTGACATCAAGTGACATCCAACAGCATTAAAGACACAAAGACATACACATGAAAAAAAACAAAAAAGCTGGGAGCTATGAGGCACAACTGCCTCTGTGAGACAACTAAGGATATAATGTGAGGATAGACAGTCAAGTATGAGAGCACTGCAGGTAAATATCAGAAAAAATAATCATTGGCTGGGATCTACAGTTGGATCTCATTATGTAGCACTGAAAACCTGACCATATCCATTATCTGCATCAAATATACCTCATTATCAGCATTTTTTGTAAAGAGACCCTGAGGTAGGAGCACACACACACACACACGGACTCATGCACACACGCACACACACAAACACAAACACACACAAACACTATCACACAGCTAGAGGCAGGGTAAAAAAGACAGAGATGGATGGGGATAGACAGTCTCTCCTTGACTTCCTTAAAGGACAATTACATTGAGTGATTGATATTCAGACTGACCTCATCACCATCAGCCTGAAAACAGCTCTCTACAGGAGGTGGAGAGAAGAAACCAGTGTGGAGCAAAGATGAAGCAAAAAGACATTACATGAAAAGAAAGTGGTTCAGTTTCAACTATGGGTTTGATGGAAAGTTATTGACTGCATGAATGTGTCAGTTGATGTTTGACTTTGTGTGTTAGCATCAGGGAGGGCATGGGTGCAGATATATATACATTTATGGTATGAGCATGAGCACGTTTGGTGAGCTCAGACGGAGGGAAAATTGGTCATCTTTTAAAGAGAAATTTTGTCTGTTCACTTGTGACAAAGAAGCATTGCATTAATTCACTTCATCATGGTTGCTGTGGGCTGATAGCAGGCAGAAAGTGGAGCTCGCATTCTGCTAAGAGTGACACAGATCCAGCTCTGTGTGTTTCCCTCGTAAAGCCCAAGACATGGTGGCAGTGAAATTTCTTGTTTGGCTATTTTTATACAATCACCAAGATGCATACCTGCAGTGGCTTCACACGGCTCTGCAGCCTGTCTGTTTGTACTCACCATGGTGACTGTCTACCAGACCACATCTCTAACACAGGAGGAACATTTTTGTCTTCAGTTACCCCGCAGTCTTCCCATTCGTTCAGTGACATTCTATCGTTGAAAATGCTCCCTGTCTTTAGCAAGGTTGACATATTTAAAATTACATGACCGCCACGCGAGAAATTAAAACCATTAAAAAGGTAAGGTCTAACACAATAAATCTTATTTTTTATTTACATCTGATGTAAAGATTAAAAAACAAACAAACATTCATCTCATCTTTGAAATTATGTCTCCATCACATTCAGTGCATTAACAGGATGCATAATATATATTTTACCACACCTCAGAAACAAAGCAAATGTTGTTTCCAAACCCTTGGGGTTTTAAAGCACATTGCATCTTGATTAACATGTGTAGGAAATTCCACAAAGAACAGCCAAAGCAAAACAAAGTGCTTTATAGAGCACACTGGCATGAGCTCAAGAGACAGCAACTTATAAATGAAGTGACGAACTGCATTCTGAATAAAACAAACACAACAAACAAAAAGAACCAAGAGCAAACGGAACAAAATTGAGCAAAACAAAATTGGATTTAAAAAAATCTTTAGAAAAGAATATTGTTGTACCTGTGCTTTTTTAGTAGTATTATCTGTAGTATACTACATTTTCCCAAGACCCAAAGCTTCATAGTGGCTTTATCATGTTGAAATGATAGTTTTATCATCTAAAATATTTTTGTAACCAAAATATACTTGTAAACAGTCTATTACAATGAATGGGCCAACTGGAAATATGCAGGTAAACATGATTAAGATCATGATATGGTTTAAGATCAATTCTCCCATACTGCTGATATTTTAAGCTGCAAAAAGGTTGTACTGTCATGTGTATAATGTTGGCACTGAAGCACTGAAACTTTGCTCTGTGTCCGGGATAACCCAGGCATTTTTAATTGAGGGCAACAGAACATGGGCCACACTAATCACTTAATTCAGGGACTTCAGAGATAAAGGTACTAAGCCATTTTTTAGTCTTTAATTTGAATGTATTGTGACCGGTTATTTGAAATTTCGAATGATAGTCTGACAATATCTTCTTCCATAATGTTGTTAAATTGTCTCGAGACATTATTTATTAATTTCAACCCACCATGACAAGTTTAATATGGGCCTGTACAGTTTGTTTGGAATTCATCTTAAAGGCAAATATCAACCGTTACTTTTGATTCCCTTAGAGGCCAGTCAAGTGCACACTCATACATGCTTTTGTTTCAGGAATGTGTGAGCTACAACTTGCTTGAAGTTCATCATAGCAGTGGAACAGACTCACCTCTGACTAGGTCAATCAATATGTTAAAGGAAACGCCTGCAGTGTGGTTATTCCTGTTGAATGCGATATCTTTCCTGTTTTAATAAGATACAGGCAGAAGCATGTAATTGATTTTTAGAAACCATTTGTGCTTAACAAGTGCTTAACAAAGATAGAATGTGTGTGAGTTATAGAAAAGTAGAGAGAGGGACTGAATATGTGTGTGTCTAAATATGTGAGAAAAGAAAGAGGGAGGTGACATGGGACTGGAAAGCAGATTGTCAGAGGGGTCAGTCGAGCAGGTGATGGAGATGCAGAGTGACAGAAATGCTTTGCTTTTCCATCCAGTGTGTTGGAGCTGGGAAGGATTGAGAGCAAGCCTCAGGACAGACAGACAGACAGACAGACAGACACACACACACACACACACACACACACACACACACACACACACACACACACACACACACACACACACACACACACACACACCCCCACACACACAGCCCCCATTTAAAAAAGATACACACACACACACACACACGCGCACACACACACATAAAGACACACACACACACATACAA
>CAAKHD010013983.1:260114-273585 GCA_901007705.1 Fistularia tabacaria
ACGTGTGCTCTTCCGATCTCACACACACTCACACACACACACACCCCCACACACACCCCCACCCCCACACACACACACAGATCATCTTCTAAATGAAGAGTTACCCAAACTCTAGTGGCAAGATATGCTGCCTTCCAGCAGTCTAATTACAAATAAAGTGTGACCTGGTCTTTTTCAAAGAGCTCACCTTTGCTCTCCTTCCCCCCCCCCCATAAACGCTTGGTAAAATGCTTTTCTGAAAAGTTTGCCAGGAGGAAAAAATACAGATAAACATCTTATCGAACTCTGTGATTACAAACAGTAAATAAGGTCTTATGACACAAAGGCATGTAGCAGTGTTTTTCAATGATAACAAGGAGAGTATTTGAGAATACTGTTTCTGCTCATTTTGAAAAATAACAGATTCTTTCTTTAGTTGACTCTTGTTCAGCAATTTTTTTTTTTTTTTTTGCTTTTTGTTTTTTTTGCTCCAGACTAGATTATATTTACTGACTGTGTATGCAAAGGGCAGCCCACTGAGTGAGTTTCTGTGACTGTGTTCATGACTATGTGGGTATGTGTGACTGCAGGATTGGGAGCACTAAGAGGATTTGTGTTTGTGGTGCAGCAGGAAACCCACTGGTGCCACTGGTATGTTTCAATAAACAGAGGGCCAGGAACTATGTAGCTGAAATTGAGTTCTGTCACAGCTAGAGGGCGCCACCCCCTGTGGAGCTCGTTAATCATCACCTTTCAAAAGGCGATCCTGTGCTTTTTGTGTGTGCCCTGACGACCACCTACTGCATGGGAACACAGGCCCACAAGTAGCACTATCAATTGCTATTGGAGGTAGAGATAGACGGAGGGAGGAAAGAGAGAACAAGGTGATTGAGGGGGAAGAGGGAGCGAGTCAATGTCTGAGACAGTGTTGCCTTCCTATTATCCTCAAGAAATTGCAGACCAATGCTGGAACTATTCTTGGAGGTCAAAGTCCTACGGTACAGTGAGACAGTGTGTATATCCGTGTGCGTAGACTTGTGAGGCGCCACTGCTTGTCTGCTCCACCACTGCACAGCTGCTTGATGAGAGTTGTGCAAGTCTACCCTGAGTGGCTGTTGCCATGGTGGGTATTCACATGAAGCCGACTCCTCTAGAGACCTGCAGTACACAGCCATTAACTGTGGTCCACACACTGCAGATACTCAAAAATACACACAGTGTCTCCTGTCTGTGTCTGTCTCTACGTTGCCTTTCTTTTTTCAACATCACCTTGGATGTCTTAAAGAAAATCTGTTGATCAGTCTAATTGCCCCACTGTGTGTAAGTGAATGTGTGTGTCAGTGCATGTGCACGGTTGCAGATAAATATAGTGAATAGGTGAGCAGTACAGTGGGATGAGTGTTTGGAAGCCATTTAAATGGGAGTAATTACATGAGAAGATGAGCTGCATTCCTTCCTGAGGGCAGACTGATTATAGGCCTCTCTACTCTGGGCTCCTGTAATTACCCACCCAACCTACCCCTGCAACCCCCCACCCCATTTCTTACCCCCTGTGCCTCACCTACTATCCCACTGTATTCTGATAGTCTCTGCATCAAGTCCCTAGTATCATCAGACCCACCAATTACCGTACCTCTTCATCAGTCCACTGTCTTTCTTATGACCAGGTCACAATTATTGCCCCCAAAACTGATATGCAAGTGATGCATGTTCACAAACACACACACACACACACACACACACACACACACACACACACACACACACACACACACACACACACCACAGGAGTTGTGTGCTCATGACCTCAGATGTTACATACCAACAAAACCAGTAAGTCCACACCAGCCAGGGATTATGGTAGGTGTGGAGACAGTGAAATTATACACCCAACAACAAAACATTCTCAATGGCTGCAAGAGCCACCAGATTGAGTCTCTACTTCTCTTTTTGTCCTTTGGCACAGATTCAGTATGGAATCATCAGTCCTCAGAATAGCAAGATGCTCCTTTGTTTCAAGATTGAGTACATGGTGTGCCTAGTAGATAGGACTTCAAATTCCTATAGGACTTCAAATCAAATTCCATTCTCTGAAGTTACATTGCGGGATTAATTAAAATTTAAAATCATTAAAATCATTCCACGTCTTATTCTTGTTGACTCTCCCCACTGTTCCTATCGAAAAAACAGAAGCGTTGCCCAAACTACATGTGTGATACCATAGTTGACACTGTTGTGTCAGCCCTTTCACTTTGCATGTGTGACAATGTGTTTGGAAGACCAACATATCGTATTTTCCGGACTATAAGTCACTCTGGAGTACAAGTCGCACCAGCCATAAAATGCATAATAAAGAAGGAAAAAACATATATAAGTCGCACTGGAGTATAAGTCGCATTTTTGGGGGAAATTTATTTGATAAAATCCAACACCAAGAACAGACATGTCATCTTGAAAGGCAATTAAAAATAAAATAGAATAGAGGCAACAACAGGCTGAATAATTGTACGGTATGCTTACGTTACATGACACAACTGAGAACGTGCCTGGTATGTTAACATAACATATTAGGAGTTATTCAGATAACTCTGAAATAAATAACATGCTAAGAAGTTTACCAAACCATCCGTGTCACGCCAAATAACTAAAATCCAATGAAATCTTCATCCTCGGTGTCACTTTTAAACAACTCCGCTAACTCCGGAGGTAGAAGATTCGGCGCTTCCTCTTCTACGTCGCTTACGTCAGACTCATCGTCAGTTGCAGTTCCAATTATTCCAGCCTTTCTGAATCCTGACAGAATGGTTCAGTTGTCACCGAAGCCCATGCTTTGTCGAACCATCCAATGACTTCCAGGAAAGTTGCACGGCGCATTCTCCCGCTTGCCGTGTCGCTGTGCGAACTCGTTCCTCTAGCTGTGGCCACCTAGCTTTTAGCCCGCGATTGGCTTTTTTTTGTTGTCTTCATTTCAGTAAGAGTAACCTCCGCTTTTCGCCAGTCCCTTATAAGTTTCTCGCTAACTCCAAACTTTCTTTCTGCTGCTCGATTACCGTTTTCGGCTGCATATTTTACTACTTGCAGCTTGTAATCTGCAGAATATGATTTTCTTTTCGGTGCCATTTTTGTTAAGCCCGTCTTTGTTGTTTTTATAAAATTACCGCTAATGTTGAAATTATCAACACATGCCTAGAGCGCCCTCTTGCGGTTTAGTGTGAAAATAACATGTGAAATGATATACCGGTAATAATGTGTTAATAATTTCACACATAAGTCCCTCCAGAGTATAAGTCGCACCCCAGGCCAAACTATGAAAAAAACTGCGACTTATAGTCCGGAAAATACGGTATGTGGTTTTGTATTATTTACAATGACAGCTCTGGTCACAAGAGACAGGAAATCGATCGGATCAAACATCCAGTACAAATCACATTCAACAACCAGGGCAAGTGTTAATGAAGAGAGATGAGAGTGTTTGGGGGAGCTCGAAGAGCTCAAGAGAGAAAGTGAAACATCACAGGAAAGACAGATGTATTAAAAATGAGAAGTCCCAATCTCTTCAAACATTCCAAAGATGGAGTGCAGCCGTAAGAGAGACAGAAATAGAGATAGTTGAGGAAAGGACCCCTGGGAAAGAACAAGAAAATGGAAGCGATGAAAGGGTAAGTACAGGTAACCTGGCTAATGTGAGGCAAGGATGGAGAGGAGATTACAGACAAGGCTATAAGCTTTGCTGTAAGTGGGTAGCCATGCTAGACAAGATAGGAGGAAAGAATGGAGAATGCGAACAGAAAGAGTAAAGGAGAAAGAGAGGCAAAGAAACATTCCCTGGTTGCAGATAAAGTGCAACTCATGATGGTGGTTGTGAGTGTGTGTAATTGTGTGCATACTGTGGGCATTGGCTATGGTTGCCACGGTTGCTGGTACTATTAAAGATGGCTGCTGCTATAATGTGTTGTGACAGGGCCTGATTTTTCTGACAAACTGCTTTGGCGGGAAAGCTCCCCTGTCATGCTAATGAACAGGGATCGACGGACAACGTCCATGACTTCTCACACATGTACATGAAGGAACAAACATACATGCACACACAAACACACACACACACACACACACACACACACACACACACACACACACACACACACACACACACACACACACATTCATACACATATACCCACATGCCAAAACATACTATATGAATACTCAAGCATACTTTTTTGCCATAAACACATATGGCAACCCCCCCTTCCATATGTAGTGATTACCATGCCAGTATTATAGAAACAGAAAAAACATGTCACAACAGAAGCATGAAGACACTCCACACAAATGCAGCACGTTATCGTCACTCTTCTCCCTTACTGCTTCCCTATGCATCGGAGAAATCCCAAGATGACAATGGTATAACCTTATGAATGTAATGTGAAATATTTACCTTATTTTAGAAGTCAACAGAGAATACAAAAAGAATAATAAGTATGATAGGTGTAGGGGACAGGATGAGGCACTGTGGTAGACAAGGACCAAAAAAGATTAGGGCAATTATAGGCAGAAAATCCATGCTGGGAAGATAAATGACAAGAGAGGATGTTGAGATAGCAGAGGAAGACAAATGTAGAGGAAAGACATGAAAAGAAGTTTCAATATAGTCACCCCACATAATGTCGAGGTTAAATAGCAAAAAAGAATCCTGTGCAGAAGCTAATGGCTGTTTTATCCATTTGACCTTTTCCTTCACTTCCTTTATAATCTCCCGTAATCATTTGCTCAGAATAAATTTCCCCTCCTGCATCAACACTCAACAGTTTCCAAAATCAGGTATGGATTGGCTTAATGTCTCATATAAGCAAAAAAAAGCGATATCTTTTCACAAAAAAAAATCATCCTTTCCATTTTACAAAACACAAATGCATTGTGTTACTTTTGAAAATTAGTTTGATATTAGCTTTAATCTCTATCCAATTTGTATCAAAAATTCTAAAAACTGAGAGGAACTTCTTCCGAAAAAGCAACACTGTTTTAAATGTTGATCGTAACAATAAAGTAAAATTATCCCAGAGACTTCAATTTTAGGAGAGGCAAGTGGTTTCCATCTCAATCAGCTCCAAATTTTGTGACTGAAACCTGATAACCATCTCTGGGATAAAAGAACTGTGAGCATCCCTGCAACATTACCTAGTACCTGAATGTCCATGCACTTCCTCTGCTCAACAAAAGTTAATCTTGTTCTGTTTGTCAAAATACTGCTCCTTCCCCATATGTGATGTGTCAGCAGTCAGCATCAATCATTCATGAGGCATTGTTTCCTGGCTGATTTTGAGTCTTTTCCTCCCTTCGGAGGAGGAGTTACGGGGTGTGTCATTGACCCTGGGGGCAGGATGGGTAAAATGCCAGAACTGCAAAGAGGGCATCATAGAGCCCCAAGTAAAGACCAGTATGATTGGACATGCAGAAATGGCCATGATGGACAGAAGTAATAAAGAGAGGATGTGAGAAATCCCCTTGGCATTGACAAATATATATGTGGCTGCAAATGAAAGAGAATGGTCCAGCCGTGTGTAGAAACTGAGAGGAAAAGATAGATAGAAAGAAGGGGCGAAGAGTCACTTGCCAGATGCCCAAGGCTGCCGCAGACAGACAGTGCCACTGAGCACTGTGTATGACAATGACAATAATGATGAGAGACTGTTTACCAATCTCTCTCTCTGTGAATTCATCTTTTCTTCATCTCTTTTCTTTTTGTCACCATTACATTAATCCACTTTGATCCACACACTGACTATGTATTCTCCCCAGACTCAGTCAAATTACATAAGCAAATCATACAAACCCCACAAATTTCTTTGACAAAACCAAACTCTTTTTTGCAGTGTAAATGTCCAAACACTGGTTGCACTAATGTCTTTCCTCAAAAGAACAAGAGGTTCAACCAAATGAAACAAAATCCCGGCCTGCTCAACTGGCACGGCATACTCCTATCATTGCAATAAACCTTTATTGCACCATTTTTATCATGTACTCAGGTCATCTTAAACCACCATCTCTCTATACTCTTGCATTTGCCACATGCCTTCCATGATTCAAAGCATATTGCATCTCCCATTGATGTGCCAGAAAAGTTATGAGTCTACCTTTTCATTGATAGCAGATAACATTTTAACAGTTGTGTAATTGATCCCTAAACTGTGTGGCTTTGCAAAAGTGTCTTTCCACATCTGTGGACAGTCCAGAAGATTGCCCATCAAAAAGTTAATGCTTTCTCTGTCCATGCAAGGGCGAGGATCCGGGGTGTGTATATTTCATCACTAGGAGGTGTGTTTTTATGGTCTATATTAACGTCAGTATACAAAACAATTTGATTGGAAATCACACAGACATGGGTACATGAGTAGGAATTATATTCATCGCTGACTGAATATACAAAGTCCATTTTGAGAATATTCTCAATAAACAAGCATTTCAGGCATCAGAGACATTATCTCTGGAGGATTGAGGATTACCGCTTACTCCGAATTGCTCCAGGGGAGCAGTCAACACATTTGAAAATATGGAACTGGTAGCACTTCCCTGAAAAAGAGCTGCTTGGTGAAACTGGAATTCCACTTGACCAGTACACTTACAGTTAATTTTCTATTTCTAGCCTAGACGCATTCATTTCTAATGTGCTTATCAGATCTTTCACTTGCTCTCTTACTTTGTTTTTTTCTAGTGTCACCCAGCTGAAGCCAAGGCAGCAGTGCTGGTTAAGAGGTTTGTACATCCCATTAGGGTGATGAAGAGGCCTTTCATCAGTACACTACCTCCGGCCAGGCGCTGACAGGAGCTTTACCTCGACAAGCCTCTCAAACACACAACTCGACATGAGACAGCACTGAGCAAAGAGTCTGCAGGCGATAGTCACTGACAAACACTTACTGTCATTCCCACTCTTAAACATAGAAACTGAGCACAGGAATAAGTAAAGATGCAGAGGTTGAAATTTTCTTGGCTGGAATTTCGTCCGAACTGTCAGTAGTTATTTTCTTTTTTTGAAAGAAATATAAAAAAAATTTACAACACACATGACCATCTTATTTTAAAATTACATTTCTATGATGAAAGATTTCATTTTTATTTTACTATATCTTAAAAAAAATCAATTAAACTTGGAAAAAAAATCCATCTGAAAAGTAATTACTGCATAATGCGCTTTACATAAATCTTCTAAAACAAATTCAGCAGATCAATACCTAATCTAAAGGACAAGCAACAAGTCGGTGGAAGTAGAAGCCTCAGGGTTTCAATTTAATATCTGTCGGTAGTTTGAGGTATATTGACCAATCACATTCAAGTAGACTATTTATATATTGGTAAACTGACCCTTGAGAGGGCAAATTAGTTTGGACCCAAAGGCTGAAAAATTCTCTTTATTCCAATTCCATTTTGAGCATCAAGTTCCAAGAACTATTAACTCTGATGGACCTAAGTTAGAGGAAGACACAAAATTGATTTTTTCCGGCTACCCTGGAGCACAAGCAATAGTGCAACTGCTCTCAGGGGTTATCATTGATAGTTAGAAAGTTAATGAGTCACTGGTTAGCAAAACACAGTGTCTTCTGACATATATTTGGTCCTTTGACAGATGCATGGAGGAATGGAAGCACAAAGAAAGGAAGAAAGGAATTAAATATCAAGAAGAGTCTTGACTAATTCGGACTCTGTAATCAGATCTATTTCTAATCACTGCCACACGAGAACTAATAGTATAACAACCATGCAGGGCTCTGTCCAGATGGGCAAAGTCATTTTTCAAACTGCTAGAACGAGAGGAGAAGACAGACTGTGAGGACAGAGCAGGGGAAAAACATAGACAGGAATAGACAAAAAGAGACAGAGATGAACAGCAAGAGCGAGCAAAGACTGTGAAAGAAGGAGTGAGAGAGACAGATTGATAAAGACAGAACTGGAGAGAAAACAGACTAAAGAGAAGCTGCAGGAGCCAAGACGACCTGGATTCACAGGACCAGTATTGATTACTTACAGATGAAAAGATGAAGAGAGACTTCTGCCATGAGACTAGATAAATGAAGTTGCGTGCCAAGAGCTGCTAAGACAGAACTAGGTGAAAGTAACAAACACATATAAACATTTCATAATGTGTTGTTTTCTTTGACTTGAAGCTGATGAGGTAAAAAGCAAGTTAACTACTAAATCCATGGCGTAGACAGGCAATGTTACCATATACATAAAAAAAACAACAGCAACAACATAACAGGTAGTGACCATCCGTAGGCTGAATTAACATATCATATGATCCGAATAGATTTTATTCCCTCAGATGTATAGATGATAGATCTATAGAAATATTCAGGCAATCTGTGAAATGTTTATGGATAATATATGAAATACACAAACACATAAACACACAAACGCACACTTAGTGGCGCTGGATTAATATGGTCCATGGGGATGAACTCTGAATAATCGCCTTCAGAATCCTGAGCTTGAAACACTGGAAAATGTGGAGTCAGAGTTCCAGTGCTGTAAAATGGAACGCAGGTACTGTTGCAAATCTACTCTTGTCAATCAGTCTTCCATGTTCAACTCTGCATGCAATGCATTTGTGTAATATTTATGTTGTATAAAATATGAAACTTTAACCTAGGGAAACTTACTGCACAAGTGCTTCAAGAAGTCAGTCCACTAGCAAAAGCTATTAAGATTACTAAAACCTGTAAAGTCATTGCATAAAATGTAATGTATCTCTTTAAAAAAAGAAAAGAAAAAATAGGTGTTTGCATCATATGGAAAAAATATATATTTGATAAGAAATAAATGAAATGCAATGTTTTTGTAATTAACATATATGTACACACTTGGGTTTGTATGGCTTTCATAGCGCCAATGGTGCTCTTAAAATACATTATAACCTAGCACAGCAGCTAGTGCAAAGATCAGAGGTTGGAGTCTTGCGTTAACTCCATATTCCAGGTCCTGCCCCTCAGTAATGTAATCTCTCACACTGTGCTACGGCCTCACCTTTCTGCAATCCTTGACTCACCTCCATTGTTACAGGTATCTCTCTTTCAGAGTGCTGACATTTTGTAAGCATATGTAGAAAAACAATGATTTATTCACTTTGGTGAAATAATCTAGCCTGCACAATGAGATATCTCATATATCACATAGTCTACAGTTACTTTAATGGTTGTGGAGACACTGAAAGCATCGGCAAATAAAATATAGGAAAGAGAGACTTGGGGATAGTAAAACCAACTGGACAGAGAGAAGTTGGCTACCTTTAGTTGAGTTGTGTGGAAATGAAAATGAGAGAGCAAGTTGAGGAGAAGAGGCAATTTTGGATAGCTTGTGGTTTATCGTATGGTCTTGTCTTAGGCTCATCATGTTCTGAGATGTCCCATATAACAAGTTGTGGAGATCAATAGCATCCATTTGCTGTGCTGCAGCTCAATCATCTAGCACTCTGCAGCCCACAGAAGTATCTGCGACATACACCTGGGCCACTGGAGGAGAACAAAGTAATGAAATGTACACGACAGCCAAGCCAGTCTTCAAGTCCCCAACAGCTAGCACAGACAGCTATTTCCTCTTCTTCCATAAGCAATAATCCCAGACTTCCCCTCATCCTACCTCTCTTTTTTCTCCCTCCCCGCATGCACTGGCTTGCATATATTTGGCTAAAGTTGCATATTATGTGGTCCATTAGGAATTCGAGAGGTGTGAGGTCCAGAGACCAAAATATCCACAGCACTCTGTTTCTCTCTCCAACTCATTGACTGAGTGCCTCAGGGTAACATCATAATAAGCACTGCTTGTCCCTTTCCCCCATACAATTCTATAATTCATCCTAATTGAGAAAAACAAGCAAGTAAAGGAGAAGTAAAGTGCAGGCCGTGTATATCTGGGACTATGGGACTTTATGTGTGTTTAGTGCCAATGAGAGGTGACTGCAGGGGCTTTCAAAAACCCCTTTCTCATTTTAGTTCAAAAGTTACTCAAAGATACTTTCTTTAATGATCCTGACCAAAAACCATATTGAATAACGATCCAAGCAGCAGGGATTAGACTGAAGTGTCAGCTGAAAAATGGGTATCTTGTATTCATTGCATTCCAGTCATTTTTACAAATATTCCGGTTTAAGGGATTCGGTAGTTTGGATATCTGAGCCTATAGTAACAGCAATAAAAAATGTAATTTAAAGCAAT
The DNA here is from genome assembly GCA_901007705.1 of Fistularia tabacaria. NCBI lineage: Eukaryota > Metazoa > Chordata > Actinopteri > Syngnathiformes > Fistulariidae > Fistularia > Fistularia tabacaria. The sequence goes on from CAAKHD010013983.1 coordinate 270,302, forward strand.
GCTGATAATGCAGAAAAAGAATGTCTTAATATCTAGTTGACAATAGGACAATGCAAATATAGAGGAATTTTCAACTTCAGGTCATTGGCAAGAATTTAATTTTTGTCCCCTGACATGACTGTATATTGAATACATGGTTACTATTTTTTGTTACTGTGCTGAGCCTGAGACACAATTCTATTGGAGTATATGTGTTTCTAGAAAAATACAGTACTGTACAATTTGTTTTTGCATGTATCTTTTTCATCCACTTTTGAGAGCCTATGCTATCTAGGGCAGTGGTCAGCAGTTTTAATCAATTTTTCAAACACAGGAGCACTACAGCAGCCAGGATTTTCCAGCAGGACAGTGAGGAATGGAAATAGCAATAATAATAACACAAAATCTAATCTGAATTATGCCCTAAAGAGATTAGGTCACCATAATCCCCAGAATAAACACAAATGGGGAGGGGGGGTTGCTGCTAGTGATCAAAAGCAGGGAGTGGAGCTACATTGCCATCCAGTGTGGATGTTTTCCTGTTTGTTATTTGTAGAAATTTGTGATTACTGACATAGAATTTATATTTTCCACAATTATAATTCTGACATGGATTCTTAGGTAATTTCAGTAAAGAAGCAAAAATGAAGTACAATAATTTTAAAAGATAATACGGATTGAATATAACATATATGCACATGATTGGACAAAGACCCATATCCCGTCCAGGCATAGATTTATTTGTCAAGCCCACGGTTCATTTCACTCTAGAGACTGGTCTGCCCTTCAGTCCAGTTATTTAGTTTTTCATTGGGTTTGCCACAGCTTAGCCAATCACAATCAGGTATTTCATGTGAGACAGTTTTGGAAAAACAGCCAATAATACACAGAACAGAGGCCCACCACTGCAACCTTTGTAACTCATTTCTCAGCTGCATGTATTTAGTAAATTCTTACTCACTCCCAGTGCTACCTCACATGTTCTGATGCACTGTGTGGATGTACTGTGTGCTCACAGATGTACTGCGTGTGTAATTTACATGCAGAGAAGGAATTGCTGTGTTTGCGTCTATAGGATATAGTTGTAGGATATAGTTTGGCCATGCCAAGCTCCCTGTCCCATTTTTTTATTTGTCCTAGAGGAAGACCATAAAACTATTACCCATGCAGTTGGAATCAAGATTTCCTCCATATTAACACATATGCAGGATTCACAACAGCTATTTCCACTGCAGCTCAAGGGCACATGAAGCAGAGACCGGACGCTGCAAGGTGTGCAGTTTATAGGAAGGAGGTCAGAAGCCCAGCAATGCGTGTAGTCTCTCAATCTGTCCTGTGTCAACAGTACAGATCTCGACACCAACCAATTATCCCATGATATCACACACAAGAGAAGACCTTAAAGTTTCAGAAAATAGCAATGAAATATCTCCAGGATAGATGATAAACTAGAATTCGGAAAAAAATTCAAAATCACTCTACCTAGCTTATATGTATGTATGTATGTATGTATGTATGTATGTATGTATGTATGTATGTATGTATGTATGTATGTATGCATTTATGTATGTATGTAGTATATATGTGTGTGTGTGTGTGTGTGTGTGTGTGTGTGTGTGTGTGTGTGTGCGTGTGCATATATATGTATCTATTTAACAATATTTATGAATATGTCTCTTCGGGTCATTCATTATTTCTCGTGCTTTCTTCACCCTTCTGGCATTTAGAGCTCCAAAGTGGATGATTTTCTTAGTTTACTGCTGTGCCTCTGCTGTGGAGTTCACAGTGCTGACTCTGTGTGCTGTGGGTTTATATATTAGGCGTCGCAGTAGAACAGGTCACCGGCTGCCCCTCTGCTGAGTCAGCTATTGTCGAGGAGGAGACACGGCCGCACCACTTCAAGTCTATTGAGCTGCTACATCTAAGTACTAAGGAAGAACCCGGCCTATTGTCAGATACGAAGTCTATTTCAGCTGCACCAGAACGCTCACTTCATCTCCCAGTGAGTTCAGAGAAACAGTTGAGTCTCATTGAATAGGAGCGGATTTACACAAAGTCAAAAGACAAGTTCAATACATTCAGGCCAACTCCACTCCCTACTCCCCACCTAAATAAAAGGTGGCTTGACCTAAGTGACCTTCAGAAATTGTCAATCTGCACTGTAAGACTTCTCTTTAGTTTGCTTTGCAGAACAGAGAAACATAAAATCAACCCCAAACAAATAGTTAGAATATGACAAAACACCAAGAAGTATAGATGGTTATTTAGCAATCATAAGATTGGATAATTTATTTATCAAAGTTTTAAATTTGATGGCATAATATGATAATAATAATAAATGAAATAAAACAGAAATGGAAGAGATCAGTGGCATTGCTATCAAGTAAGTGTTGTGTAAGTGTATGATCATGCACACAAAATGGCCATATCACACTCAGTAAAAAAGCCATCTGGAGGCATCAGCACTTCTATGAGCAGAATTAAGTCAGAGTGCAATGGCTTTCTCATTTAAAGTGCATCCAAAGAGCCCTATTATTACCTTCCCAGAATGCAAATGTGCTTTTGGCCAATTAGAGGTTGAGCCAATACCAATGTAAAGCCATAAAAATCTGTCTTTCCATAATCATTCAGCAATATGACTCATGGGCAACACTGGAACACCAGCCTGGAAATGTGTCATCATTATGACTCCATACTTAAAATGAATGAGAGCTGTGTATTTAATTCCCACGGTGCTGGATTTGAGCCACGCATATGTTAGTGTCAGAGTGTCTAATGAAATAAATAGGTTTGTGATAGTATTTATTAGGCCTGTGTAAGTGTCAGGTAAAGACAATAGGCCTATGGTGGATCAAAGGCAGTTAAATGTCTCTGTTTGAATCGCCCACAATCAAGTGGTATTTTAGGTTGGGGGTGGTAAGAGGGGGTTGCTGTTCTGTTTGTCGAGACAGACGCCCTCACCCATGATGTCTCTTTGTAATTACACACCACAGAAGACCTTCATTCCTGTCCTCTTCGAAGACAGAGATGAAAGACAAGAGAAGCAGAGGCATGTAATCGCTCCTTTGACTGAAACAGGGATGGAGGAGGGCAACGGACACCAAGAATAGAAGGACAAAAGGCTAGTGAGTGGTGGTGGGGTTTTAATAAACCTCCCCTGTCTCTTATTTACAGAGTCTCTCCTACTCCTCTAAGACTACGCGCGCGCGCACACGCACACACACACACACACACACACACACACACACACACACACACACACACACACACACACACACACACACACAAACACACACACACACACA
>CAAKHD010013984.1:7019-43752 GCA_901007705.1 Fistularia tabacaria
CCCCCCCCCCCCTCCCCCCCCCCCGAAAAAGAAAGAAAGGAAAGGGGCCCCTTTCCCCCCCCCCCCCCCCCCCCCCCCCCCCCCTCGGAACATGGTTGTAGTTCTGCCGGGGGTGGGAGTTGAAATTCCTTCTGACAGGGCACCCTGCCAGACGTTCCCAGCAGATCCTCACATTATATTTGGGTCTGCCAAGTCTGACCAGCGTCCTCCCCTACCATCGGACATCGGAGCCAGCTCGCCACCAGGTGGTGATCAGTTGACAGCTCCGCCCCTCTCTTCTCCAAAGTGTCCAGGACTAAATCTAGTCGGAATATCTCAAACCAGCTCGGGCTCCTTCCCCCCAGAGAGGTGACAGTCCATGTACCAAGAGCCAGCTTCTGCAGCTGAGGGTAGGACTGACAAGGTCCATAGCTCCAGCCACTGCTCATATTGCACCCAATCCCCTTGGCCCTTCCTATGGGTGGTGAGCCCAGGGGAAGAAGGACCCATGTCGTCCTTTCGGGCTGCGCCCGGCCAAGCCCCATGGGTGCAGGCCCAACCACCAGGCACTTGCAACCGAGCCCTGCCCCTGGGCCTGGCTCCAGGGAAGGGGCACGGTCTTCAATGCTTTTCTCACCTCGATTGTAGCAAGTAGCATCTGTTCATCAACATTTCCACCCAAGTCCAAATTACTTCCCTCTCGTTTCGCAGCACTTATGTCGTTAACAAGAGATTGTGCAGAACTCTCTTTTAATTATCCAGACCTTAAAATAGTAATGTTTTCAAGGTCATCACTGTTGTTGGTTCAACAAAGCCAGACAAAATCTGCTTCTGCATAATGGTTACAAAACAACTACATTGTAACGGTATTGCATCCTCTCACAAAAATACTGTTACTCGGGTACATTCTGCAGATTCAAGTGTCAGTGCCCCCCCCCCTGAAATTTAAACATTTTGCATTTCCATGTATCCGATTCCTTTAATTCATATATTGATTTGTGACAGCGCTCGAAAGACCCATGGTTATCGGTCATACAGGAAACAGGCTTGTTATTATTTAATTTTATCGCCAGGTTGGAATAAATGATTTACATGCTTGTTCTGGCAGGAGGTCTAATTGCATCTGGGGTTTTAATAGTTTTTGGGCCAACAAGACACTGGATGCCACTCCCATGAAAGTGTTGTGTTGTATATCAGATTCTTTTTTTAATTTGACTTAGTTAGATAGAATAGTTTGTAATCAGCACAACGGAATTTTTAATTTTGGAATGATGGATAATTGTCCTTATTTCGTCACAAAAACAAATCGCTGCAGTTTGTCAAGCAGCATGAAGTCATTTAAAATACAATATTTTGACTGTGTCTTTAGGGCAGGTCATCTCCATATATGTGCACATCAAGTCATTTCCATAGTTAAATAGCTGACTTGATAATTGAATACTACAGTACATCGAGGCATTATACATTGTGGGGGAGGGGGGGGCGGGGGGCAGAAGACTTGAACAAATTTCTTGAACACCTTTTTCATTTCAAGTGTTGTAAAGAGACAAGCAACAGATTGACAGTACAAACACAATACTGGTTTGTTTCCATTACTGAGGACAAGGGAATTTTCTGAGCTAACTTACTTACATGATGCCAATCTACTGAGAGCACATCTTGAAAGTTTGACAGTTGGAAGGAACTTCAGCTTGACTCAGCAAATGCTGATCACCCAGGGAGTCATTCAAATCAAATTGACTTTGTACTCCTTCGTGTGATTTTTTTTCCCCTTTGAATGAACGTTCTGCTGGCATCTGGGATGCGACGCTGAGATGACCTATGACAGAGCGTCTGAATAATTTCCGCCCTTCCAGCCTCAGCTAATTTCTCCCCACTCTGGTCTTTGAGAGATCAAAAAGCCATGTCCCTGACTTTGCACGTCTGGCCTCGGAGGGGAAGGGGGAGGTGACAGAATAAGATTTTGGCGACTTGTTTTGATGACACTCATCCCGGGACCTTTCTTCATATGCCAGTCCGCCAAATGGCATAACACATTTCTCTCTCCGTGTTCATTTGCCTCCTCTCTTATCTGCCACATGAGAGGCCCAGACAACCCTCCCATCAGGAGACGAACGATAATTGTCAGCGCTTTATCCATGAAGATGCGGGTATGAGAAATAGGCTGGCATTTATCCTCCCATTAGTTAATGGTCAAGCTGGAAAGCTGGGAGTAAGGCTGTGGGCAGCTGGAAACAATCGGATCATGCCACTCTTTGAGACCACAGGAGGGTAAAATTACTGCCTCAGCCACAACATCACTTTCACAAATAAAAAATGAAAAGCTGAGGAAAGTTCAAAGATTTCCATGCATCTAATTTTCATTCCAATCAATCAGACATCATTTTCACCAACATATATTGTATGACACGACCAGTAATTGAATCTGCTCATGAAGCCACATATGTAATCAGACCTCAGCTTTTACTCCTCATGTAGTTATCTTCATCATGTTCCCCGCCACAGATGTAACCTATATAAATGCTAATTGCTCCTTTGTAAGTGTACACAATTCCAGCACGTGGAAATAATATGTGACGGTCTCAGAAGCCTTTGTGATCATGAAAAAATGACTTTAGTGTTAAACTGTTCATTTGTTGTAACCTTTTAACTGCTGTGCTGAATAAGAGATTGCAGTGTTACGTTGTTCATTTGGTCTACTGTGACACTCACGCGGGCGGGCCTCCACTGGTGTTGCAGTTGCTTGACCTTTCCAAACTATTCTCAGGGGGTATGTCTGTAAATGTCGGATCACTTCCTATTATGAGAAAAATAAAAGAAAAAAAAGTTGTTTGTCTCTTACCTATTGTCATCCTGCTTTTACAGAAAGAGCTCTTATGCTGTCATGTATTAAGAGCAAACAACAAAAGAAATCCATCATCGACCAACCTTGGATACATGGGGAATAAGCAAAATCTGGATAATAATTGAAAAAGTCTGCTCCGATTTTTATTGAAGGTTTCTGAAGCTTAATTCTGGTGACCCTGAGTTTGTTGCTCTGCAACATTCTGCCAGTTCACCTCATCCCTAGAACCATCAGCATTGTTTACCAGTCACACCACATCTTTGTCATTTGCAAACTTAATTGATATGTGCGCACTGTGAGGCCATGCAAAGTCATGAAAACAATTGTGAAAGAGGCTCAGCACACATCTCTGTGTACTTCCCGTCCTCAATGTGAGTCTGGTGGAATAATGGATGCCTGGCTTGAAAGTCTGTGGCCAAGATTTAGGACGTCCATCTGCATGTTTGCTGCCGTACAAAGCAGCTGCTCTGACTAGTTCTGACTCTTATTAAATTGGTGACATTAAAAGATTTAATATGCCTCAGGACCTCTCAAAGGGCTTCATTACCATGGGAATGAGCGTCAAAGGTTGGTAGTCATTTTGGCTACTGACAGATGTTTCTTTGGGACATGCACAATCGTTTGTGCGTTCTCCATTCTCTCAAAACGTCTGCATCGGTATTTCCTCTGGTTGAGCAGCGTTTGTGTGGTTGACACCACAGAGCAATCTCTTCACATCTTCTGTGTTAAAAGTAGTTGCCTTTAGGCATTTAGTGGTTCATGTCAGTTTTGCCCAAGTCTTAGCCTTTTCTGTTCCATAATGCACCTCAAAGCAGTGGAATAGGCAGATCCTCTGTTGGTGTGTTCTAGTTTTTGCTCTTAGTAGTTGCACCGAGCAATCTTCATTAACAACATCCTTGGATTGGTGTCAGTCAGCTACCCTGATGTCAATGTTCTCTTTACACTGCACCGAATAACACCCAATGGCTCAGATTTGTAAGATTTATAAGTGATTTTCAAGTCGCCTGCTTGACATCCAATGATCATCAGTTATGCTTTACTAGGAAAACTCCTAGATGTATGTCAAACAGGGACAGTGGATGTAAAATCTTCCATGTCCTATTTCACAAAAAAATCACATTAAGTGTCTTAACCACTCCTAAAGTCCTGCAGAATGAGGGGTCTGTGTCCAGGGATGACAAAAATGGATAAACTGCCAGAATTGGCCAAAGTGAGGGAAAGGGAAGACTGTCTATTCTCCCGCCAGAGTATGTTTTCACGTCTCACGGGACAACTCACGTGATGTTAGAATATAGGGAGCTTAGTTTTCCAGGCTTATTCGGTTAAAGTACCAGGCAATAATAAACATGCCACCAGAGTTAGCAAGCTGCACTTCTTTAATAACTATCTTGTTGTGAGTGTGCGTGTGCATGCAGAAATGCATGCACAATGTCCCATGATCGCACAGCACTACATGGATTTTTCAACCAAGTTATAGGCCCCAGTTTCTAGCATTTTTCAAGGTAAGTGCTTGTGGGAGGTTTCCTTACCCTTGTTTGCACGTCTACCTGCTATCATTGCAAACCCACATGGATGCCACTGACTGTGCCCGTTCTGTTAAATTGTGTTTTGGATGAAATTGTGAAATTATGAACCTTGATCCCCACCCCCACCCCTCATTAAAGCTTGCACGTCTTGATTTTATCAATTCAATGTCATCCACTCATCCAGAATTAATCACTTTGTTCATCACTACTTTTTTCTGGAAAGGCTTCCCCGAAACAGTTCTGCATGGCCAGGTCAATTATATAACAATAAATGTGTTCATACCTGCTATGAGTTAAGGTAGAGCATTGAAATGTTAATAGAGTTGCATCCAGGATTATGGTTCCTTCATGAGGCATTTTTTATTGATGATATGAATTGATTTTCATTTTCTGTCACTAAGTTGTTAGGAAACCAAACAACAAAATTGGAAATGAGCAACAAAATCGTATGGGCCTGTCCAGGAAAAAAAAACAAAAAAAAAACAGACAAGTTGGTTATCATAAACATTAGCCCTAGTGGCTACCCTGACCCAAACGTAATGTGAGGGTCTGATGGGAACGTCTGGCAGAGTCCCCTGTCAGAAGGAGCTTCAACACCCACCTCCGGCAGAGCCACGTCCAGAGGGAGGCGGGGGACATTGAGTCCGAATGGGCCATGTTCTGCGCTTCCATTATAGGGGCGGCAGTCCAGAGTTGCGGCTATAAGGCGGTCGGTGCCTGTTGGGGCGGCCACCCTCAAACCCGCTGGTGGACCCCAGCAGTGAGGGATGAACTGAAGAAGGAGTCCTATCGGGCCATTTTGGCCTGCGGGACTCTGGAGGCAGCTGACAGGTACCGGAAGGCCAACTGGCATACGGCTACGGCAGTCACCAAAGCAAAAACTCGGGATTGGGACGAGTTCGGGGAGGCAATGGAGAATGACTTCCTGTGGGCTTCGAGGAGATTCTGGTCCACCATCCGGCGTCTCGTGGGAGGAAGCAGTGCTCCATCAACACTGCATACAGTGGGAGTGGGGCGCTGCTGACCTCGACGCGGGATCGGTGGCAGGAATACTTCTAGCGGTTCGCAACTGAGTGTGAAGCGGCCGGGATGAGGATTAGCACCTCCAAATGCAGCGTCTGCAGTGATGCGGATTCTGTACCGGTCTGTCATGGTCAAGAGGGAGCTGAGCCAGAAGCCGAAGCTCTCAATTTACCAGTCAATCTAGGTTCCTACCCTCACCTCTGGGGACAAGCTGTGGGTAGTGATTGAAAGAACAAAACCCCCTCCGCAGGGTTTTCGGACTCTCCCTTAGAGATAGAGTGAGAAGTTCGGCCGTCCGGAAGGAACTCCGTATAGAGAGGAGTCTGATTAGGTGGCTCGGGCATCTGGTCAGGATGCCTCCTGGACGCCTCCCAGGGGAGGTATTCCAGGCATGTCCATCTGGGAGGAGGCCACGGGGAAGACCCAAGACACCCTGGAGAGACTGTCTCTCGGCTGGCCTGGGAGCGCCTTCGCGTCCCCCCAAAAGAGCTGGACCATGTGGCTGGGGAGAGCGAAGTCTGGGCCTCCCTCCTCTGGCTGCTGCCCCCGCGACCCGACCACAGATAAGCGGAAGATTGATGGATGGATGGATGATGGCTGCCCTTCACAGAAGAAAATATAGAGATCAATGAATATACCTAATTAAATCTTCGGTCATATTCTAATGCAAAGTAATTGGAATAATGTATGTTGCATCACTTGATCAATTGTCAGTTATCACATGTTGTCTAGTGGTTTTAACAACTGTCTTGTGAATTGGCCTTATTTTTGTACTAAAATCATGTACTTGTATATAATGTTGTATTTTTGATGGGTGCGGAGGGGCTCTGGGAATTAGTGTTCTTCCAGTAGGTCAGTGAGGTCACTTAGGATCTTGTAATTGTAGTACTGTAGCTGTGATGTGGACAGTCTGACTCCGGGGATGTTGGCTCCCCTTATGGCTGTTTGCAGTATCTCAGTGTTGCTAAATCAGCGTAGCCTCAGGTGAGGACTGTGATGGAGCAGCTGGCTGTCTGTTGGGACCTTCAGCGAAATCCAGTCTGGATGCCCCTGATGCACGTTGAGGCCACAGACACTTCCAAGAAAGTCAGGCAGATTTACCCCGCTTCCTCCCTCCCTCTGAATACACACACGCATACACACTAACACAAACACTCTCGCTCCCTTCACAGTAATGCATCCATGTGTGTGCCTGTGCGTGTGCTTGTTCATGCTTCAAGAGAAAGCACATGAACGTCTGCTTTCTGTGTAAGCATATGGCGAACCTTGTGCTTCAATTGCTATTTGAGGAGTCCAACATTTTCATGTGCCCTTTTAAGAATATTCAAAATCCTCTTCCTTTCATACCCAGATCAGCGTGACTATTTTAAATGAATCTGTAAATGGTTATCTTTTTTAAACATTTATAACTTGAATGTGGGATATATGACATTCGACATTCCACTATTGTGGGTCATGAGACAATTCTCTTGTGATTTGGTGCTATATAAATAAAATTCGTCTGGACTTGACTTGGTTTCAGATGCAGATTCAAATTGAATACAATTACTAAAATAAGAAAATGGGACACAAATTATGCTGATGTGTGCTAAATTTTTCTTTTTCAAACCTATCAATTTGACAGAAGGCGTTTTCTGAGTTTCTGTTTTTTCTTAACGCTATCACAACATAATTATAACACAGTAACTTTATTCTTTACCTGTTTCTAAAATCTTTAAATTATACTTGCTGGAATCAAAAAAATTAAAATAAAGTTAAAGAAAATACATATCAGCTACTTGCTGATCTTCAAAAAAAGTGTTCTTTAATGTCATCTCATCATTGCAATTCCAAGGTTACATGTTTTGCCATTACTTTAATGAGGTGTTAAGTTCAAACACAAATCAAGTAGAAAGGGCAGCGGGAAGGGCGAGGAGCTCCAAAAACAAGGCCAGCCTCAGCTGTTCGCCCCAAGACTCGAGAAGGCCAGGGAGATGTTGATCGGTCTGAGCTGAGAAAAAAAAAACATGTGTCACCTCAGATACGCACCCCTCCTCCCCTGCATCCCTCCGTGGCCACATGGGGACCATGGCCACATGATGTTCCTCAGATCTGTATTACGCAACATGACCCACTCATTTCAGGTCATCGGTATAAGGTCATACAAACAACAGGTGGATGGAGATGGATTTTGCACGGTTTTGAAAATGCATTTATTCTGAAAAGTAGATGCGAAGTTGAAAATTGACATAATTTTTAGGTTAATTATTAAAATAGTCCACTCTCTGGTTAAACACCCAAGCAGCTCAAACAATGAAAAATACATGGAAACAAAAGTTAGCCAATATCGATTGTATTTGTTCTGGAGAAATTGTAAAACTACAGTAGCTGACTTTTAACCAAACCATGTGACAAAAATGCTATCTGTATTTGTAGTGACGACACATGACAGAAGAAGAGAATATACCCATTCCAATCTTATCGTGTGTTGTGGTATCATGAACAAAGAAAGGATAATTCATGGAGTTCATGTTTAACTCACAATATGAATCATGCCACAGAGTTTATTCTAATATACCCCATTCTGAGAGAATAAACCAGTGAATATCTGCTACATTCAGTTCATAATAGTTCAGCTATACATATATTCAGTTCTACAATCGAAAACTCTCAATCTCTATCCTTGACTTAGTTGATGAAGCTTTAAATCAAATTATTATTGATTACTTTGTTTACGATTGATTTGTTGAAAGCATGTTCTTTTGCAACAAGAAATAGGTTGATATTATTTCACCGCATGAATGTCCCTCAGCATCGGCCAGAAATAAACTTCCAATTTTTTTTTCCCCTCGGAACATATTCTAGCTTAGCGTGAATCAGCTTTGAGTCAAATATTCATTTTCATTTATCTCCCCTTTCTGTGAGCTTCTGAGGGAAACATATCGTTCTTTAGCGGCTAAATCCTCCACTTTGTTCACCAATCACTTTGCTCATCATGTCACACGGCTTGTTTACACTGAAAGATGTGCAAACGTTTTTCCAACATTGCAGTTGGAAGAAAGATATTGATGCTGCTAAGAAAAAAAAAAAAACTCAAAAAGGAAAAAGATGTTCTGTATTCTACAACAGCACTGCCGTGGGAAAATCCAGATGCATCAGCAGCCCAACAGATCATTATGATCGCAGAGGGTCTAAGTTAGTAGAAACAGCTTAAAGGCTGATGAGCCAATCAAGTGGATTTCCTCTTGAAAAAAGACAGCAGGAGCATCTCTCATGTCAGCAATGACTGTCGTTGAACTGTGGCTTATTCCCTGTAAGATGCACAGACACTCCATGGAATCTTTAGTCTAATGAAGTGGAATAGACCTATTACTCTGCTGGAAAACACAGTTTTCATTATGTCTCAGACTCCAAAAGAAATCAGAGCTCAAATGGGAAATCTTTCATTTCATAAACAACTAAACCTCTCAGCATCTTTTATGCAAAAAAGATAAAGCTGGGATGTTCGACTACTTTATCTCTAAATTTTTATCAAGACGTACACTGAAAACACCGTATATACCCCGTCTGCCTGTAGATAAATGAACAGGACAAATGTAAACTAGCCATAGTTCCTTCTGTCCTGTGCAGTCTGTGCACTCTGCAGAGAGAATCTGCTGTGGACAAGAACAGGAAGTCGACCAATTTGTTGGCGACACGCTCGGTGCCATTAACACACGGCTGAGGTAGACTTTCACACATACGTTTGTGCATGCAAGTGAATATGTTCACATATATAAGTGCAATATTTTATTCATTTATTGTAAATATCCACTGGCACATACACTGCTTGGTTTACCAAGTCATTGACAGCACACATTTACATAGAGTGCACAACGTCTTTTCATCTACTCCTTATTGCATGCCTTTTTCCAATTTCTCCTCCCCCAAGAAAAAAAAATAGGGGTAGTTTGGTGATGCCGTCAAAGCTGAGCCCTCCAAAAGTATCATTTTCTCATGGGTTGTCGTTGTTGTTTTGTAACATCTCCCCTTTACTGGATGCCTCATCGACCTTCTTAAAATAATTGCCTAAGTAATTTTTTTACAATTTTTTTTTTGCTAAAAAACTCCTTTTCAACATATGGTTCAGTTTTTTGTGTTTCTGAAAAAACTTGAAAAAAACGACTTAGTTGATTTTTTAAGATGAAATATGAATGAAGATTAATGTATATATATCTTGCAGATACTACATTAGATGTGATTAAACAGGCAGAGTTTAATATGGAATAATAGATAATAATTAATTGTTAAATTAATAATAATTAATATTAATAAAAAATAATTAATAAGTTATAATATTATATATGATAATTATTATATGTAATATATATGATGATATATTATTATGAAAGATAATGCAGCATCAGGGCGGCACAGGCCAGTGTCTCCTGAAGCCAGCCTCGGGGGGGCACCGCCCAGTGTTTCCCAAGCCCGAATAAATGCAGAGGGTTGCGTCAGGAAGGGCATCCGGCGTCAAACTTGTGCCAAAACAAAATATGCTAATCGAACCTAAGAATTTCCTACCTGATCGGTCAAGGCCCGGATTAAAAACCAATAGTCTGGAACTGAGAGAAGGGACTTTGAATATCGGGACGATGACAGGTAAAGGTAGAGAGTTGGTTGACATGATGCAGAGAAGGAAGGTGGATATACTGTGTGTCCAGGAGACCTGATGGAAAGGTAGTAAGGCTAGAAGCTTAGGAGCAGGTTTTGAGTTGTACTATAATGGTACTGACAGAAAGAGAAATGGAATAGGAATTAATTGAAAGAGGAGATTGTTAGGAATGTTCTGGAGGTGAAAAGAATGTCAGATAGACGTATGAGTCTGAAACTGGAAATTGAAGGTGTGATGCTCAATGTTGTTAGTGGCTATGCCGCACAGGAAGGATGTGAGTGAGGGGAGGAGAACTTCTGGAATGAAGTAGATGAAGTGATGCAGTATATCCCAAGAAATGAGAGAGTAGTAATTGGGGAAGACTTCATTGCGCATGTTGATGCAGGCAATAGAGGAGATAAAGAAGTGATGGGCAGGTTTGGTATCCAGGATAGGAACGTAGAGGGACAGATGGTGGTAGACTTTGCAAAAGCGATGGAAATGGCTGTAGTAAATACTTTTTTCTGAAAAGACAGGAATATAGGGTAACTTATAAGAGCGGAGGTAAGAGCACGCAGGTAGACTACAGCTTGTATAGACGAGGTAATCTGAAAGAGATCAGTGACTGCAAAGTAGTGGTAGGTGAGAGTGTAGCCAGACAGCATAGGATGGTGGTCTGTAGGATGACTCTGATGACAAGTATGATCAAGAGGACAAAGGCAGAGCAGAGGACAAAGTGGTGGAAGCTGAAAGTGGAGGAGTGTTGTATGGTTTTCAGGGAGGAGATGAGAAAGGCTTTTGGTGGTCAGGGAGAGCTTCCAGATGACTGGACAACTACAGCTAAAGTGATCAGGGAGACAGGTCGGCGAGTACTTGGTGTATCGTCTGGAAGGAGAGTAGATAATGAGACCTGGTGTTGGAATGAGGAAGTGCAGGAGTATATACAGAGAAAGCGGTTAGCAAAGAAGAAGTGGGACACTGAGGGGACTGAAGAGAACAGACAGGAGTACAGGAAGATGCAGCGTGAGGTAAAGATAGAGGTCGCAAAGGCAAAACAAAGGGCATGTGATGACTTGTATGCTCGGTTGGACAGTAAGGAGGGAGAGAATGATTTATACAGGTTGGCAAAGCAGAGAGATAGAGACAGAAAGGATGTACAGCAGGTCCAGGTGATTAAGGATAGAAAGGGAAATGTATTGACAGATCCTCGAAGAGTGATGGGAAGATCGAAAGAGGACTTTGAAGGGCTGATGAATGAGGAAAATGAAAGAGAGGGAAGGGAAAAAGAGGTGACTATTGTTGACCACAAGGTAGCAGAGATTAGTAAAAGTGAAGTGAGGAGGGCACTGAAGAGGATGAAGAATGGAAAGGCAGTTGGTCCAGATGATATACCTGTGGCGGTACGGAAGTGTCTAGGAGAGGCAGCGGTAGAGTTTCTGGCTAGATTATTCAACAGGATCTTATAGAGAGAGAAGATGCCTGAAGGGTGGAGAAGAAGTGTGATGGTGCCCATTTTAAGAATAAGGGGGATGTGCAGAATAGCACTATCTATAGAGGGATGAAGTTGATGAGCCATATCATGAAGTTATGGGAAAGAGCCGTGAAAAAACTAAACTGAGAGCAGAAGTCAGTATTTGTGAGCAGCAGTATGGCTTCATACCTAGAAAGAGTACTATAGATGCAGTATTCGCTTTGAGAATGCTAATACAGAAGTACAGAGAAGGTCAGAGGGAGATGCATTGCACTTTTGTAGACCTAGAAAAGCATACAACAGGGTGCCAAGAGAGGAACTCTGGTATTGTATGAGGAAGCCTGGAGTAGCGGAGAAGTATGTTAGACTGGTCCAGGACATGTATGCTGGTTGTGAAACAGTGGTGAAGTGTGCTGTCGTTGTAACAGAGAAGTTCAAGGCGGAGGTGGGACTTCATTAGGGATCAGCTCTGAGCCCCTTGTTTGCAGTGGTGATGGACAGGCTGACAGATGAGGTTAGACAGGAATGTCCATGGACCGTGATGTTTGCAGATGACATTGTGATCTGTGGTGAGAGCAGGGAACAGGTTGAGGAAAATCTTGAGAGGTGGAGGTATGCTCTGGAAAGGAGAGGAATGAAGCTTAGTCTCAAGAAAGAGTATATGTGTGTGAATGAGAGGAACCCGGGTGGAATGGTGAGGCTACAGGGAGTGGAGATCAAGAAGTTGGAGGATTTCAGATACTTAGGGTCAACAGTCCAGAGCAATGGAGAGTGTGGAAAAAGGATTAAGAACCAGGTTCAAGCAAGTTGGAATGGGTGGAGAAAAGTTTCAGGGGTTCTATGAGATAGAAGAATTTCATCTAGAATGAAAGGAAAGGTGTACAAGACAGTGGTGAGACCAGCGATGCTGTATGGTTTGGAGATAGTGGCACTGAACAAAAGACAGGAGGCACAGCTGGAGGTAGCAGAGATGAAGATGTTGAGGCTCTCTTTAGGAGTGATGATGATGGATAGGATCAGGAATCAGTCCATCAGAGGGACAGCACATGTTAGATGTTTTGGAGAGAAGGTCAGAGAAGCCAGACTGAGATGGTTCAGTCATGTACAGAGGAGGAATAGGGACTATATTGGTAGACAGATGCTGGAATTGGAGATGCCAGGCAGGAGGTCTAGAGGAAGACCGAAGAGAAGATTTATGGACGTAGTGAGAGAGGAAATGAAGGTAGTTGGTGTGAGAGATGAGGATACAGAAAATAGGGTTAGATGGAGAAGGTTAATTCGCTGTGGCGACCCCTGAAGGGAAAAGCCGAAAGGAATTAAAGAAGAAGAATTAGTATGAAAGATACTTTCCGGATTGATTTTATTAAATCTCTGTAATGGTTTAGGTTGCCTATCAAGTCAGCTATTCTTCGATGGAGTTAGAAAACTGTGGAGGCAAGTTCTCACACCGGCGCATGTCTGCAGAATCTTGGCCGAGTTCCTTAAGCAGAGATGAGCACAGAAGCCTCATGTGAATTCATGAGGGCAAAGGAGCGTTGGCGACTTTCCCCTCACAATGACAGCTCTCCTGGAGTAAATCAGTAAATGGGCCATGAGCAGCAGCCCCTAGGGAGGAACTGCTGTATTACAACTACAGCCTCCCACCGTGGGTCACCTGGATTTAAATTCTGACATTGTTTTATAGTCAAGCAGGGATATCAGCCATAATAATGCAGCATTTTGGTGTTGAGACCAGACATCTTCACATGTAATAAAAAAGAAAAAAACTAAAAGGGGCTGTGCAGAGAAAACTAGGAATTAATAGAAAGTCACCATCACATACTGTTATGACTGAGTTTGTCACTGCAGAAGCTGTTAACTGTTTACTTCACATGCAAATATGCACTGAATGGTGGGACATAAGTAATAGGTGCAGGGATAAACAACCAGCAGCGCTTTCCTTTTGTTCACATGTAAAATTTATGAAGTACCAAAAGGCCAACGAAAAAATTACCTAATTTAGCACAAGTGTCCCCAAACTTGCTGTCCCTTACCTCTAAAATGAAGGTGCCACACATTTCACATGACCTGTGTTTCTGCGAGAGATTAATAAAAATCTTTCAGCTGATATGAGTTGCTTCAAATTATTTGTTGATGTAACCTTAGATGGAAGAAAGTCCCGACCATACGGCCCATGGAGACAGCCATGATTTATGAATGTATTAAATTAATCATATTTCTTAACCTTTCAAACAAATTTGACCAATATTATTTTTTTATTATTCTCATTCCGTTTCCAGAAACCATCTCACAAATTTGTCTACCCTGTGTCAGGTGACCGATGACCCCTAACCCCGCTATGGGAACCTCCGCTTCTGTGTGTAGGAGACACAGAAATGACATCAGCTTCTTCACAGAGCATCTGGCAGGGCCTCCTCCATTCACCGTGGGAACAATATATGGGATTTATGAGGAAATTCTTCAATTCCATTGAAGTCTCTACTCCTCAATTTCAACTGGTTGAAATGTTTTTGTTGCTGTTCTTGTTGTTTTCTGTCTGCAGAGGTTGTCTCACCATGTTAAGATTACAAACCCCTTTGAGGCAGGCTGTTTGTGTGCGTGTGTGTGTGTGTTTGGGTGTGAGGGCTGGACCTTGCCTTGACCATGATGGATTGACTAATAATCCCTTGATATTAATTCATTCATTCACTCATACATTCATTTTCATGTCCATTAATGCATTAATTCACTCATCCATTCATTTATTAACTACATTCATTACTTATTACATTCATACAGTGATTTATTGGCACATTCATTCATTCATTGGCACAGCTATTCAGTCATTTATTCATTAACTATACTTTCTCTCCTGCGCTCAGGGTTGTGGGGGCCCAGAGCCTATCCCAGCTGGGCGAGAGGCAGGGTTCTCCCTGGACTGGTCCTCAGTCAAACATAGGGTTACATATAGAGGCAAAAACAACCATTCCCTCTTTCACCCTCTCATCCACTCATCTGGGCAATTTGGGGACTCCAATGAACCTCATGCATGTTTTTTTGACTGGAAAGGCCCCTGCTGGAATCAAACCAGGGACCTTTTTGCTGTGAGGCAGGAACGCTAACCCCTGCGCCATCCAATTTAATTGCGTGCCTTGTTAAGTTAGTAGAAGTAGTCAGTTACAACATAACTAACATGACGAAAAGAGCACATGCTTTATAAAACACAAATGTGAAATTAAGATGTAAATATGGAACAACAGCTAAGCACAGAGAATAAAATGTCCCAACTGACCTGTGCATGAAACATTTGACAAATACTTTTCAAGACAACAGAATGCATGATTGTGTGCTTATTACAAAGGTGCAGTGTTAAATTCAATTCTCATGTTTATAGTTATATTCTAATGAAGAATATGTTGATTTCAAAGACTTGCAAACCATAATATTCACACATGTTCTATTTGTTTCAATGGGGAAGAAAATTGGAAAGGAATTTCTAAACACCTGTTGCGAATCAATTTCTGGGATTCTACATTCACATTACATCTCATATGTTGCTGAGTGAATACCTGGCATATTATTTTGACCAGACATTCTCCATATCTGCTGACCTCATTCAAAGAATGGAGTATTTTTGTAAAACAATGCCCTCAGTTGTTTGCTTCATAGATTATGTTGCTGCAGATCATGCTTATCTTGTGCACTGGTGTTTACCCTTTGCCATGGGCAAATTTTCATTATTTTCTGATAACTAAAATCTAAATTGTACCTTCACTACCATATCAGCAACTTGCACCTTCCCAGTGTGTCTCTGAGACAAAGTTGAATTGAGGTTTGTGCTTCATTACACTTGCAATCCCACAGCCTTAGTCAAAGATCTCCTCTGAATGAGGGAGCAGACCTGGTGGATGAGAAAAGATATCATAACAGGGAGGGAACTTACTAGGCCTCACTGTCTATGATTGATCCGAACTTGACAAGGGCTTAATGCCGAGTCGCAATATTGCCATGATAATCTACCACGAAATGAGTTTCAGATACGTTGTTGTTCAAAATTTTCATTAAGTCCTGGTGTTTAGTCAGTTTTTGTAACTCATCATAATGCCAATAGAGAGTGCTTCATTTTTGTTTCACCGTAGATGTAGGTAGTGACTGTACCCCTAAGAACAGTGTATTTCTTTATTGTTTTTCAGTGATTTAACTGAATTGGAAGGTCAGTCATTTCCCCCACAAAGTTGAATAATGCATAAAAAAATCTCCTGTTGGCCTAAAAGCCAGGACACATCTTGGAGAAAAGCAGCAGCACTACTGTCAATTATTAATGCTTCTCATGGTTTCTTTTAAAGACACCATACCAAATCAGTGGATATCTTCGCCTATCTGTGAACCCCTAGTAATAAATAAATAAATAAATAAATAAATAAATAAATAAATAAATAAATAAATAAATGGCTGTTTATTTCTCTTTCAAAAACAATCTGAGCACGGAGGCTTTGTCAGCTTTTTGTTACATCTTAAGCATTTAGGATTTGGTTGGGTGATCTCTTTCTCAATGATTAGAAAACAGTTCAAAGCTGAGAGGAGCTGCTGGGGTTACAGTGAAGACAGGATCAAGTGAGATTGAGATGCAACTAACTCAAGATTAACACAAGACAATGATGGAACATCACTTTTGCCTGAAGCAACGTGAGATCAATACAAGACCTTCATCCATTCATTATCAATACTGCTTATTCAAAGCTCAGGGTCGCAGGCGGCCTGGAGCTGTCATTGGCTGAGAGGCAATGTTCACCAAGGACCAGTCGCCAGTCAATCACAGCAACACAAGACACAACAAGCAAAAGTACCCCACGGCCAGACAAATATGCAGTAGATAAGGATATACACCCCTTGCTCCTTCACTCATGATGAAGGATAAATACACCGAGGGAATATGATGATGATGGCAAACACAGTCTGGAAACATTCAAGATATACATGTGGTCTGAAACATTTGATAAATACGGTCACCATTTATATCCTGCACTCAGGGTGAGACTGGAGCCTATCCCAGCTGTCATTTGGTGAGAGTTGAGGTTTAAACCTGGACCAGAGGCCAGCCAATCCTAAATGTGTATATGACATAAAACCCTTCATGTTCTCCTACACATATCTTGGAGTCTTCAATTAACCCACTGCATGATTTTGGATTTTCATAGAAAACCAGAAAACCTCGAGACTACCCCGTAGACATGGGGAAAACGTGTCAACCCCCTACCAAAAGGCCCCCCCTTGGAATCTAATCAGTAACTTTTGTTGTTCACAAAAAGAAGCTAATAGCCAGAATGGTGACACAAAGGCTTTTTTAAAATTAAGGTTTCTGATGCTCTAGTTTTTGTTGTAAGTGACATGACCTTTTGCTTCCCGAAGACAAAATGTCTATTATAATTCGCAGTGCAGCAGGAAGAACATATATTTGTCTCCCACCTAACACACCCTCCCCTTGTCATTACACTGATTACTAAGAAATCCACAGAGTACTGAAAAAAATAGACCCTGGCAAAGTGATCAGTGACCAAGACATTGTTCCTACAGAAGCTGATGTTGATGATACATTTTTCCGGCACTCGCTGGAAACACACAAAAATAAAATTCTATTAGTCTCAGTCATGGGATACTGGAGAAACTTCAGAAACATACATCTGGGATTGTTTAGAAGCTTCAGAGAAGCAAAGAGGAAGGTACAAAGTCTACCACGAGAAACTATAACAGCTTCAAGTAATAAAAGGCCACAGAAAGCTATTCGTAGAACAAAAAAGAGTCGAGGTCAATAGAAGTCAGAATATGAAGGTACATCATGTGTTGTGGGACTTGGGCACCATATGGGAGGGAATACCGCCTGTCGTAATTACATGAGGAGCAGTTTTGCAGAGAGAAAATTTCGTTCCACTTTCTGCATTCTCCCTGAATGACAGTACAACATCAACATACCATGACAATTTTCATTGCATCACATTAGAAAATCAAGTACAGAAACCCTGTACAGGAATCCCCAAACAATGACATCTCCATCCCAAATTTGGAAAATGGACCGAAGTTCAATGAACCTTTTGATAAGCCCTCACAAGCTTGAAGTAATCAATATCAAGCATTTTAGAGAGGATTCCTATAAACTTCCTGAAACCATTCCCTCTATTTTGTTCATGTCAGGCTGCTGCCTGAAGTCAAATGAAGAAATGCCTTTTTTGTAACATACATTTATACATAGACCACAACATGAGCAAAATTTTGTCATCTGCATTTAACCCATCATGGACACACCATGAGCAGAAGGCAGCTAAGGAACAGCCCCAGGTGTGCAGTTAGGGATTCAGTTAGGGGTTCAATGTCTTGCTCAACAACACTTCGACAGGCGAGGATGAACTGGGAATCTAACTAGGAATGTTTGATTCCAAAGACGACCACGCTAACCCCCTGCACCACCATACCCCAAATCAAGTCAGATTTCATTTATATAGTTGTTTCATTACACTTTAAATGGAGTTGGCCTGAACTACAGTGATATACAAATTAATAATTAACAAAGAGTTTACATGAGTTCGTCCATGAGCAAGCCTTTGGTGACAGCGCTGAGGAAAAACTGCCTGTTACTGTTGAGAAACCTTGGAAAGATCCCAGCTAAATGTTGGCGGCCTTCTGTCTTGACCAGTTGAGGTAGAAAAAGAGAGAGTGAGGGAAAAGGACAGACAGAATGAAAGCAAGAGTGTGATTGAGACTAAGTGATATCAGGATTGGGAGAGACAAGCACAAATGATCTCATACCAATATTAACAGCAGCGCTTACAGTTACATCTTCTTCTTCAGCGGTCACTCAGGTTGAATAAGACTGTGCTTGCAAAGTGGGGTCTTCTAAGTTGTGGGTCCTAAGGTGGGTATGGAGCCCATCATTGACCCACATATCTTGCTGCAGTGTGGGCGTGGGAGGGTTGAAGCAGTTGATGTGGTGGAGCCCTTTCCTTTCTGTCCTTATGGTATTGCCGCTATGCTTCTGAGGCATGGGGGGTTGCAGACTTATGCTGTGCTACACCTTCCTGCACTGCGTTCCTCCAGAGGTGCCTGCTTAGTATCAGGTCCTCCCAGCTGGAGGAAGTCTTTTTAAACCTTTTAAGGCTGGTTTTATATAATATTGCCCTTCAGTCTTTTCTTTGGACCACCAGCGGGCTCACTGTCCATCTTCCAACTGGGAGTAAGCAGAATCTTCTTTGGGAGACGATTGTTGGGCATGCGGATGACATGGCTTATACATTGGACTTGTTGCATTGTAATGGTAGTGATGCTTGACATATTTGTCTCCTCAGGAATAGTCATGTTGGTGCATCTGTCTTCCCATTTTATCCTCTCCGCAGATATTCAGCAGAGCTCCTTGATCGAATAATTCCAAGGCTTTTAGGCATCTGCCGTAGGTGGTCCGTGATTCGGCTCCATACAGTGTTGGTAGAATCACAGCTTTGTCGACCAAACGCTTTTTTTGAGCTCTCAGGTCTCTGTCGTCGAAGACTCTTGTTCTAAGTCTGGTATAGGCTCCATGGGAAACACTCAGACAATGGTTTACCCCAGAGTCTATGTCAGAGGAGAGAAGAATCCCATGGTATGGGAAGTGGTCTACATTTTCCAGAGAAGCTTTGTCCACGTGGACGCCTTAGCAAAGGCGTTAAGAATGCTAACAGTTACTTGAAAATGGCTGATATGATACAATGATAGCTTTAATATTCATAAAGGAAATAATGGTGGACGCCTGATGAGACAGTTGCAGTAGATAAAGCTTATTCCCCCTGGGAATGACATGAGAGATACCAGGGACTTGGGAGAAGATATGAGGTTTCTATCATGCATTGATGAAGCGGCATAAGTACAGTCAGAATAGGAAGAGTGGAAGAAATGAGAGAAGTGCATTATGGGATATCCCTCAGCAGAGTACATCTATGGAAGCATAACTAGGGGTTGGCCTAGCGTATTCTACAAGCTTTCTTGAAAAGAAAGGTTTTTACAAGAGATGGTGTCCGTCCCCGGATTGAGATTGGAAGATGTATGCAACGATGAAGCTACAGATGGATAATAGGCCTTCGTCATTCCGTAACATATATGGTCTTATTACACACTTAAATCAGCATGAAGGAAACATAGGAAGGAGCGAGGGGATGGAGAAGAAAAGGAAAAGGCAGGCGAGTGTCTTTCAACAGGCCAGGTGTGTGAATGAGGGCTTGTTAAAAATCTACTAAAACTCAATACTTTTTGGCAAAATGGCACCAGACCACTGCAATCAACGAGCAATTTTATCCTATTTTATATCTTCAGATATGAATTTGCTTTCAAAGTAATACATTTGACTTAAAGATAGAGTTCGTGAAGCAAGCAAGGGCCTCTTCAGCCTCGGGTCCTAATGGGGTGTCCTACCTGCTGTATCAGAGTGCACCAGATGTGCTGAGGTTTCTGTGGAAATTGATGAAGGTAGTTTGGAAGAAGCAGGTTATCCCCAAGGCTTGCCACAGAGCAGGGGGAATCTTCATTCCAAAAGAGAGGGATTTGCTAGAGATAAGTCAGTTTGGACCAATCAGCTTGCTCAATGTGGAAGTGAAGATTTTCTTTAATGTCGTGGCACAGAGGCTGTGTAGTTACTTTGGAAAGAATAGACTAATTGATACTTCGGTGCAAAAGATTGAAATTCCCGGCTTCTCTGGATGCTTAGAGCACACAAGCATGATTTGGCACAAAATCCAGTGAGCTAGGCGTGAGAAGAGGGGTTTGCATGTAGTGTTTCTAGACCTGGCTAATGCTTTCGGGTCACTGCCACATCGGCTGTATGGGAGGCTTTTGATTTTTTAGAGTGCCAGGCGGAGTGTAAAGAGTTTATTGAAAGCATATTTTGCTGATATTCAGCTCTGCTTTACTATGGTAGAGTATACTACAGCATGGCAGCAGCTGGAGATGGGCATTCTGGCGGGGTGCACAATTTTCTCCACTAGCTTTACTTATGTCAATGTAGGTAATTATTAGAGCTTCAAAATGGGCAATTAGGACTTAGATGGATGACATGACAATGATGACGTTAAGAGACAATTTGAGTAGTTAAGGCAGGATATAAGTCAAGCCATTTGAAGTATAGATAGGTCAGAGCCCCCAGGGAAGTTGTGGTCCTTGCAGTTTGGGCTGCTCCCTTGGTTGATGTGGCCTTTAACAGTGTATGAGGTTCCCCTGTCAAAGGTAGAGAAGCCAGAAAGGATGTTAAATTCAGTTATTAGGAAATGGCTCGGAGTCCCACACTGCCGAAGCATATTGTAGTTGCCAAGTCTAGTCTGTCAGAAGAGTACAAGTGTGCTGAGGTTAGAATTGGAAATGACTCTCAGTCAGTCAAAGGACCCAGTGGCTAGGAGTGTGGCACCCATGGTTAGGACAGGGAGGAAGTGGAACCCAAAGGAGGCAGTGCAGCAAGCACAGGCAGCCCTTAGTCATAGGGATATTATAGGTCGGGTGCAGCATGGGCGCGGGTGCTTTGGGTTGGGTGTAAGTAAACCAGTGTGGAGCAAAGCATCAGTTGTAGGAAAGAGGAAGATGATGGTAGATGAAATACATAGGCAAGAGGACATAGTAAGGCATACGAGAGCAGTGTTACAGGCAAAGCAAGGACAGTGGGTGAATTGGGAGAACGTGGAAAGAAGAACACTGAAGTGGAGAGAGTTGTGGGGCATGGAGGCCAGTAGAATTAGATTTGTCATGGGGGCTGCATATGATGTGCTACCATCTCCGCAGAACTTAAATCAATGGTTGGGCGAGGACGCTGCCTGCCCATTGTGTTCTGGGGTGGGCACACTTAGACATATATTCTCAGGATGTAAGGTTAGTCTTTCCCAGGGGTAATACACTAGGCATCATAACCAGGTGTTAAAATGTTTTGCAGCAGCAGTGGAAGAAAAGCAGTTTGATATCTGAAATTCTGTAGTTGGTAATCAGGAGGTTAGGCAGATTAAATTTGTATGGGAGGGAGAAAAGGTTAGACCATTTAAGACCAGACACCACCAGAGCAGCTAAGTGTAGGCGGGGCCTGGGAGCTGATTATTGATTTGAACGAGCAGCTGGTTGTCCCAGCATATCTAGTTAGTACCAGGCTATGGCCAGATACGTTACTGTGGTCTGTGGTAGAAAGGATAGTGTATTTTATTGAGTTTATGGTCCCCTGGGGGGATCAAATTGAAGAGGCGTGAGTGCAAAAAAGATAGATATGCTGAGATGGCAGCAGATGCAGAGCAGCAAGGTTGGAGGGCTTGAGCAAGTGAATGATTGTGGCCAAGGAGGAAGCATGGTAGCTGGGGAAGCCGTTAAAGAAAGATTGTTTGCTTGTGGATCAGCTATGTAGCATTAAGGGTAGGGGGTGTTACTCGGATGCTGGAGTTCACTGTCAAGCCTTCTTGAGGTGTTGTGGGCCTAACTCGATGAAACACCAATGATGGAAGGTGCCCACTTGAAAACCCCGATATATACTTCAGGCTGCTGATGGCTAATGTAGGTAAGTGGTGTTTGGGTGGTAGGTTTTTTGCCTGCTGGTAGCTTGCTTCTCTACAGCCTGAGTTGGGCTCCTTGATGTATTTTACCCAGGATCTTGGCACAAGGGACTGTAACACCCTGTCCTGTGGAGTGATGAATACATGTGACTTATAGAGATTTTATAAAATGCATTTAATGTGATCCATTAGATATGATGTACAATTCTAACAAATTCTGTTTGTTAGAATTGGCAGGAGATCTACATTTCCTTGGTAACTAATTATGCATAATTATTTTGTCAGTTACTAAGACACCTAAAAGTCACTTTTAAATAACTACCACACACAATTCAGTGACATCCTGTGATCACAATGCAGACTGCAACCAAGTGAACGGAAGTGCCCTCACCTTTTCCCTATAATGCATGAAGTACGAACCCTATTTATGCCGTCACAGAGTAAAGTGAGTCACAGCCTGGGAAATGTCAGCATCACCGCTGAATGATTATGTAAATACTCTATAGGAGCAGCATGATGCTGTGATATTTTTAATCGTTCAGTCACCAAGCAGGAAGAGATAAAGAAGTTGAAGGTGATTAAATATATTACGAAAGATTTGTTACTTTGGTGTTTGTATCAAGGTTAAACGTTGTGATGTGTAATGTGTGTAATGTTCAAAAAGAAACTCAGAGATTATGTGCTGTTCAAATTAATCTACTGTAAATAACCCTGCTGGAGGAGACAATCTAAAAACAAATCCTTATGTAGTATCTGGAGATAGGCTGACAGTAGGAGTTGTCAGTCTGGTGGTGGGTGACAAACATGTCAGGCGTCCAACCCCATACAACCTACCTACACAAATATACCTTTTTTCATACCATTTTAATGTACAAAACCTTCAGAAGCACTTTTTCTAAAAATTGACCAACAGTCACCTGAATATGAAATTGAAAGTTTTAAATGAAAAAATAAATACTTCCTCTTACATCTATCAGTGATTATTTCCGATCTTGTCCAAGAGAATGCACCAGGTGACTTCATGTTCAGCAGTCATCATTGTAATGTGAATTGTTATCAGTCAGATAAGACTTGTGAGCACAGTGTGTTGCTGTTTTATAAATGAAAGGACTTAGATTAAATTTAACCAGCTTTTATTGCTTTCGGACTTCATTTATTTTTTTATCTGTTTATCTGTGTATCTATCCATTTAGATATATATCTTTTCTATTTAATTATAGAGTCATGTATTCCTCCATTACCTCCAACTTTTCTGAGCTGTCATTGGGCGAGAGGCGGGGTAAACCCTGGACTGGTCTAGGGCTACAACAAGGGACCGACAACCATTCACACATCTGGGCAATTTTTCTAATTTATGCAAATCAACCTCCTGCATGTTTCTGGACAGTGGAAGGAAACTGGAGAACCTAGAGGAAACCCATTGAGTCACATGTAAGAAACCCACCCAGACACGGGGAGAACATGCAAACTCCACAGAGAAAGGCCCCCTGTGGAAATTGAACCAAGGACTTTCATTTTAGGAGGATGAAGAGCTTTCCACCCCCCCCATGTTTGTTTATTTATTTATGTTTTAATTTATTGTCAATTACAAAGTTCAATTGCAGCAGTACACTATAGGTCCGGGATGTTATCCAACCTTTAATGCAACCTCAGGGTGGCACAGGCCAGTGTCTCCTGGGGCCGGTCCCAAGCCCGGATAAATGCAAAGGGTTGTGTCAGGAAGGGCATGCAGCGTAAAACTTGTGCGAAAACAAAATATGCGAATCGAGCCTAGGAATTTCATACTGGACCGGTTGAGGCCTGCATTAACAATGACCACCATTGGTGCCGATAGCCTGCAGGGTACCACAAGAAATTTGGCTACTGTGGGTCGAAGAAGGAGAGGAGGAAGGCGTGTTCGGAAGCAGAAGGGGAAGAGGAAAGGCAAGAGTCTGGGACTGAGAGTAGGGACTTTGAATATTGGGACGATGACAGGAAAAGGTAGAGTTGGTTGGCATGATGCAGAGAAGGAAGCTGGATATACTGTGTCCAGGAGACCAGGGGTAGAAAGGCTAGAAGCTTAGGAGCAGGTTTTAAGTTGTACTATCATGGTATTGACAGGAAAAGATGTCAGATAGACTTATGAGCCTGAAACTAGAAATCGAAGATGGAATTGCTCAATGTTGTAAGTGGCTATGCCCCACAGGTGGGATGTGGGTTAGAGGAGAAGGAGAAGTTCTGGAATAAGTTAGATGAAGTAATGCAGAATATCCCCAGAGATGAGAGAGTGGTAATTGGTGCAGACTGTTGGACATGTTGGTGCGACGAGAGAGACCAGGTCCGGGTCCATTAAGGATAGAGGGGGAAATGTATTGACAGATGCTAGAAGAGTGACAGGAAGATGGAAGGAATACCTTGAAGAGCTGAGGAATGAGGAAAAAGAAAGAGAGGTACGAGTAGAGGGGTGACTATTGTAGACCATAAGGTAGCAGAGATTCATAAAAGTGAAGTGAGGAAGGCATTGAATAGGGTTGAAGAGTGGAAAGGCAGTTGGTCCTGATGATATACCTGTGGAGGTATGGAAGTGTCTGGGAGAGGCAACGGTAGAGTTTCTGGCTAGATTATTCAACAGGATCTTAGAGTGTGAGAAGATGCCTGAGGAATAGAGAGGAAGTGTGATGGTGCCCATTTTCAAGAATAAGGGGGATGTGCAGAATTGCAGTAACTATCAAGCGATCAAGTTGATGGGCCATACAATGAAGTTATGGGAAAGAGTAGTGGAAACCAGAGTAAGTGGAGAAGTCAGCATTTGCGAGCAGCAGTATGGCTTTATGCCAAGAAAGAGTACGATAGATGCAGTATTTGCTTTGAGAATGCTAATAAGTACAGAGAAGGTCAGAGGGAGCTGCGTTGAGCTTTTGTAGAACGGTGAGGCTACGGGGAGTGGAGATCAAGAAGTTGGAGGATTTCAAGTACTTGTGTCAACAGTCCAGAGCAATGGAGAGTGTGGAAAAGAGGTAAATATACAGGTTCAAGCAGGTTGGAATGAGTGGAGAAAAGTGTCAGGGGTTCTGTGTGATAGAAGACTATCAACCAGAATGAAGGGAAAGGTGTTCAATACAGTGGTGAGACCAGCGATGCTGTATGGTTTGGAGACAGTGACAATGACGAAAAGACAGGAGGCACAGCTGGAGGTCGCAGAGATGATGTTGAGGTTCTCTTTGGGAGTGATGAGGATGGATAGGATCAGGAATGAGTCCATCAGAGGGACAGCAGATGTTAGATGTTTTAGAGAGAAGGTCAGAGCAGCCAGACTGATATGGTTCAGTCATATACAGAGGAGGGATAGAGAATATATTGGTAGACGCATGCTGGAATTGGAGCTTCCAGGCAGGAGGTCTAGAGGAAGACTAAAGATAAGATTTATGGATGTAGTTAGAGAGGATATGAGTTTAGTTGGTGTGAGAGAGGGGCTTACAGAGAATAGGGTTAGATGGAGAAGGTTGATTCGCTGTGGTGACCCCTGAAGGGAAAGCTGAAAGGAAAAGAAGAAAAAGAAGATATTATCTAGCCTTTGACTTCATCACTCATTCATGTTTTCTCAAGCCATTTGAGGCTGAAGAGTAATCATTTGATTTGTATCTCCTGCAAAGCGACAAGGTGGGCACTACAAACGTGGAAATTATTGGGGGCAAAATAGAAACATAATAATAAAGGAATAAATCAAACTGAGTATAGTGAGATCTGTGGCAGGAGTTTCTAACCATGAAGTTCCATCTGTGATGATATAAGACAGTGACATGAACAAAGTTAAATTCAGTGACCATTGGTAGAAAATCCCCACAAATGGGCCAATAGTTACAATTAATTCATCCATCCAACACACACGCACACACACCATGCTCCTTTTAAAGGAGCATAGGCTTCTTTTTTTGGATTGTATTTCAATACAGAATATAGTTTTTAGGGTGAATTAAGAGTTGAGATGTCCGTCATACTCTCAGATGCAAAGAGTTTTTTTTAATTTGATTTATTTAATTTTTATTGGCAGAGGCATGGCCAACACTGAACATCTCACCTGGTGTTTGATGGAACTGACTCATGCGCCCTGATAGCCACAGTGACTGTAGCATTCAGACTAGTATAACAGCAATATTTTTATTTGGTGGACTTTGCTGTCTTCATTTGTTCCACAATACAATGTTTTTCTGAATATCAAAACTTAATTACTGCTTAACTCTCTTGTGGGACACTGCCCACTGAATTGATCAATACGCATTCCAATTACAATGATATTCTTAATTTTTTCATGAGTTCATATGCTGCCTTAATTAAAAACATTTTTGTCGAGGCTTCAAACACAATGATGATGTAAAAAATATAAAAGTGACAGTGCAGTTAGAATCTGTGAGGAAACTCACAGAAGGGATTATTTTCAGTCTGCAATAACTTCTGCTCTGGGTTTTGGAAACTTTCCATGCATTTGCTGGTACATTGTGTCAACGAAAGTCATTCACTATGAAAAATAATAGTTTCACTTGTGCCTCCGGAGCTAAATGGAAGTCATTGCAACGTATGGTTCTGCTTCTGATTTTCCAACAAAATCATGCCTGAATCCATGTGCTGAAGCTATTATTGGTCTGAATGGCCCCGTAGTCAAGGTCTGAGTGAACAATACATTGATTTGTTCCTACCTCTGTGTCCTTCAGTGTTTACCTGTCTGACATGACAGACGCTGTGAAAGTCTAATTACAGTCCCCATTTGTACACAATCCAGCCAATCCGTAGCCTCTCAAAGCCTTTACAGTCATATTGCACAATGAGACCTAAATGGTAATGAGAGAATGGAAAAAGAGCCCCCTTTTGACAGGTCCCCATCATCTATCAGCCTTTATCCTGGACCACACAGAACTCTTTCAGGCCTGATTCTATAATTGGCAATGACATTAGTGTGTGAATGCTCATCACATTATCAAGAAGGAGGATTAGTGCTAATGGCAGAGTCACATTATATTACATTATTGATTTCTGCATTTTATCCACAGTTGCCTGATATGTGTTTACGGAGCGCCACAACCTTTAACCACCTGGGCACTGAGCACGCATGGACATGGAAGAAAAAGTTTGGCCAGGATTTATTTATTCATTTATTTTAACAAAACCCTGCCAGCTAATATGTCTTCATTTGAAAAGTGACACAAATACGCTGGCCAGGCAGCAGTTTTATACAGTACAGTAAGGTGTTGCGACAAGTTGTGATGAATGTAATTAATTACAGCGGTGAGGGAAGGCAACCCGCAGCCAAATCCCTCTTCCCGCATCTCCCCTCCTGCAGCATCCACACAGCCCGGGTGCCTCTGACTGTCCCCAACAGTTCATCTCTATTAGGGAGCAAATGAGCTGTCCAGCTACCTCCGAAGTGCTCAGACACCGAGGAACTGCCCTCCTCAGACGCTCTTGACATCCCACTATAAGCACCAAGCAGAGGCCTGTGACTGATCCATTACCCAGCCACTAACTGCTGATTTCAAGAAAAAGTAGCTCCCTTAAAAGAATTGATTTAAAACATTAATGCACGGAGATCGTTCAGGCTTATTTAGGTAAAAAGAAGTGGGTATCACCCATGAAACATCCTGTTCTGTCAGTAATTGTGAATTCTGACCCAGAAATAAAAGCTCAGAAAGATGCAGCGATGCCAAGTGGAGCCACTCATTTGTCTTTATTCATATAAAACCCTTTTATCCTTCATCCGCCTTTAATTCTCTCACTTCTTATTTGCTCCGTCATCAATTACAGTGGCAGCCAAAGCAAGCCCGCCAGCTGCCATCAAGCGCAGACATTAGCGCTGCGTCCCTGACAAATGTAAATATTTGCGGGAAAGTGGAGGAAATCTAACAACGGTTGCCCGTGAGACCTTGCGTTGCATCTGATGGCTGGAGAACCGTGGCATCACTGACCTTTGGGTGTCGGAGCAATCAATCAGGGCGACACTGTGGATGCAGCAACACCCCAGAACAGCCAGTCGGTGCCCTTCATAGCTGCCGAAAAGAAGGCATTGCATTAATCTCTTTGCTGACACTTGTTACAAAACTCACACGACTAAACTACGTGGGCCCATGAATCACCTTCGCACAAACAAACAACCAAACTTCCATGGCTAAAAGAAGTTCTGAGGCCACTAAAACGACATAAACATGGATCTTCATACCAACTTGTTTTCAATCAATAAAATCATCATGATGAGAAATGTTTTCTGCTTCCAGCTGTGGTTTGTTGAAACACTGTGACTCATCAAAAGGACACAGACATCATTTGTTGAAAATCATTGACAAATGAACTTTCGGAATACTCTAAACCATGTTTTTTTCAAGGCATTAACATTTTAGGAAAAGGTTAATGTTTGATGATTGACAGGTATTTTATTTCAGTTCCCAGTGCTCCCCCAAAAAAGCTAAATGAAAACACAGAGAACACCAAACAATAAAGTACCTCTGAATTTGTACCTAACTATTATTCAGCATCCATATATCTATACAATTTTAATTTCCTTCATATTGAGGCAACAAAGTTTTTCTAAAAAGTAAAACGTTTACAAAAATATATAACTTGTGATATAAGTTATATTACATTGTATTATATAATATATTCATTCATTCATTCATTCATTCATTCATCTTCTGCTGCTTCTCCTGCACTCAGGGTCGCGGGGAATGCTGGAGACGATCCCAGCTGTCACTGGGCGAGAGGCAGGGTATACCCTGGCCAGGTCGCCAGTCAATCGCAGGGCCACATATATAGACAGACAACCATTCACTCACTCATTCGGAGCAATTTTCCCAAATTTTTCCCAATCATATTCAGATTAAACTCATTATCTTGTCATCCTTGGCAGTATTTCAAGCAGTCTGTCCCTTCACAATCTCGGTGAATGTCTTTGAGAAGAAGATGCATCTTTACGTATAAATGAAGTGAAATGTCGGTCTCAGGAGAACAGAAGAAACAAAACTGTGGCTGTTTCTAACTCTCCATCTATCATTTAGGAAAAGCACTTGTGAAGTTCACCACGCATTTAAAGTCAAAATGGAATACTTCAAAGAAAATCCCATTTAATCACAGGGAGTGGGTTTTTTGTGATACTTCTAAAAAAAACCTTCTGTTGGCAATGCAGGTGCCAGTTGTTTGGTTGGAATGAAAATAAATTCTCATTTCACTTTAAAAGGGTTCTGGGTGCTCAGTTGACCCAGAAATAAATATAATAAGTCAAACAGAAAATCGCTGTCAGCAGAGTACCAGCTACATGCAGGTGGATCAGTCAGACCAGTGAGGGGCTGTTTCACCGAATCACAGCAAACCTGCGGAGAAAATTACATCCAAAGAGTCATTAAATCCACGAACAAATGGGTGCAAACTGACTGCAAGCAGATAACATCTTCAGTGAGAGGCGTCTGATTTGATCTCAAATGATCACCTTCATTTGATCTCAAATGTTAAATCTCTGCCAAGAATTTTTCTGTGCATGTTTCTGTGCAGTGTAAATATAGATGTAAAACAGACGTCAAATGTAAACCAGCGGAATTTCAATCATGCAAAATGTGTTCGATCACAATCAACTGTTAAAACTAAGATGTTAGTCTATGAAGGTGGAACTTTCCGAGTAATTTTACAAGAAAAAGGATAATAAGCTTTTGTTTTCTATTTAAGAGTTTAGTTGTTTATGTTGCTTACCTAATTGTCTTTAAAATAGATAAACACATACGATCCTAAAACAAAGACTGGCAAATGAATGAATGGTGAAAATTATCAGCGATAAGAGAAAATGTTTAATTTCATGCATTTGATAAAGGCGACAAGTATAAAGGCTGAAAAGGGTTAAAAATTAACTAAAAGAAATGGAAAAAAAACCCTGGTGTGATGATGTGTACTGTTTTTTTACGTGGGGAAAAAGGAGATGTTGTATGACGTAGTAATGTTTTAAATTGCCCTGTGCTGTAGTTTATGACAGAATGTCTTCAAGCCACTCAACATTCAGAGTAACCACTGCTTCGTTAGAATAAGTTTGTACAGTATAATATAGATGAATTGGATTTCCAGTTGCAGCCATGTTATGGGAATGCGGTTTCCATGAATATCCATGAGTCTGCTCATGGTTAGATCTGCACCCTGATGACAGGAGGCAGCTGGAATTCACCAGGCTGTAGACTTTATATTTGTATACCCTTCCTTAAGGTGGCCGGTTTCGTCTTCATATCCCAGGGTAACAGAATCAAATTCAGGTCTGTAATGTCAGCAGCAGTATCCCTATTAGTCATGTGTAGTGCGGCCTCCAGCGAATTCATTACTATTAATACATAATGAGCTTGAATGCGCTCGCCTTTTAACAGTTACCAGACACAAACGCAATGAAAAAAAAAATGTAAAAAGGGACCACACAAGCTGCAGATTTCAAGTAGGAAATGCTCGGAATATTCACCCGAATGTGTGTTTTGTGTTGGATGTTTTGTGTTCGAGGTGTCGAGGTGTCTCCATTTTCACATACCTTGGTAAAGCCGCCCCACCTGGATCACCCTGGGAAATTTAAGGTTATGATATTCTTTAATCCTGGTGTATCAGTGGAGGTATGGTTCTCTCTCATCACTGGCTGGGTTCAGCAGGCTATACTGCCCGAAAGTTCGGCCAAAACAATGTTTATCTAGCTGCCTCTCAAATCCTCCATATTATTGCTCCCTGATCTGTGATGTTATATGGCTTTCATTGTGTGATTACCCCAAAAGCCGCAATCCATCAACACAAACAGAAGCGGCCATGTTTTTTGAAATCATAATATCAGAAAGTGATGTGAAATGCATAGAAATCATCTCCCCTCGCCGCCTGATTTTTTCTGTGGTTTTGCGTTGATATCTCTCAGGTTGGGATTTATCTTTTTTTTTAATCAGTCCCATGAGAAAAAAAACACAGCATCAGATGAGAAGCTTGACCGTCAAATTAGAAACAGGCTGGGAGACACCTTGAGCTTTTTTCAGCACAGTATTTAAAGTACAGAAACACCTTATTCCGAAATCGCTGACTCCCGAGTCCAAGTCCCACACATGGTCCGTGTTTGCATCCCCACTGACCCTGAAGCTCATTCTGTATTACACTTTTATTGAAAGCCCGGGTTTTGTTAACGCAACACGTTCCCATGCTATTTTATCCTATCAAATAAGACACGTGAACTCCAGTCAACTGACCCGGGCTTAAAGTCAGAGGAGAGTCACAATGCGATACTTGTGACTGCACTCCGCAGAATCATTACAGTAAAGATCGGACGTTGACTGTCACCCCAGTGACTTCGCTCTCGCTGTGCATGACAATTAGCAATGCAGGGCCTGATTGGCCTGTATTGATAGCAATCCCATTAATTTTCATTATTTAAATTGCAGCATGTCATGTTAAATCGAATCCCTAAATGCCATCGTCGAGTGACTTACATACACAGCTGACGCATGTATATGTATTTGCAACACAAAAGCCTTTTTCATTTATTTAAATATGTCTTTCAGTAAAAAGGCATTGTGATTTAGAGATAGATACTAGATATTGATATTTTGATTTCAGTATTCACTCTCAAATTAAAGGTCAGCGTAAATATGAATGTCTTTGCACCTTTCAAGACAAAGGTCTATAACTTTTGGAAATGTGGTCTTATGTTGGCATAAAGTTGGTGCCATCATTACCAACAGATAAGAAGACATTTAGGACTCTGAAGTTGATGTATCAGACATGATACCAGGGGGATTCCATTGCTGACACTGTGGGTGTCCCCTTAAAAAAGTTTCAGAATAACACTTACTTTAGCTCACCATTTTATTGATTAAAAAGCAAGTTAAATTTCCTAGAAAATCAGAAACAGTTTAGTCTTTGTAAGAAATAATCATTTGGACACGAGGTCTTAACTTTAATTTGGTCCAAGAAATGTTCGGTTGGCGTCATATCACTGTCTGACACAAAATGCATGTAAAAAGTCTATCCTGTGGTGTTCCCTAAATTATCCTCCAAGAAAAAGTAAAATAAATAGGTTGTGGTGGACACTGAGGGGCGTGGCCTCTCCCCCTACGGGACTAGGGACTGGGGGGTGTGGGTAAAGTCAAAAGTATATATATATATGCACCCCTGAAGTGCACATTGTTGTTGTATAGTGGTATGGTCCTGCTCAGTAATAAGATAATCCCTCATCCAAGAACCAAAGGCTTCATCATTGATTATTTCTTGCCGAGCAACACATTACTGACTCTGACGTGATGCGGCGTAGGAGATATCTGAAGCTAGTCCACTACTCGCTCGGCCTCCGGAACCCGGCCAACGCATGCAAGTACCTGCGCGACATCATCGTCAACTACCGGTGCTTGCCCTGTTGGCGCTACAATAGGGGTGCGAGCCACTGTGTTCAGACCAAGCAAGTTGGCATGATGCCGGACTGCAGGACCAAGAGGAGCGCAGAACTCCTGTTTTGCACCGGGAGGGAGCGACCCCCGATGCCTGGTTCAGCATGTCGAAGCGCTTTTCCGCCTGTGGTGGATTTTTGCAGATGACACCGGGGCCTTTTTGGTTGTCGTGCCGCTGGACCAGCACTTGACTCAGTTAGTCATGGAGCTGTTGTGCGACCCCCCGCAGACAGGTAGATACACCTCGGTCAAAAGTCTCCTGCTCCGGAGGAACAGCCTGTCCGCCGCTGAGCTGCTTCCCCAAGGAAGCGAAGGACCGACCTCTGCTTCTTCCAAGGCAGATTCGGCAGCAAGGCACGGCGTTGCATTCACCCATGCTCGTTCGGGGCGCCGGCAGAATGGCAGCTCCATGACATAATAAGTTCGACTGGCCTCGCATAATGACATCAGTGTTGGCGCTTTGGTCAGCACTGGCCGGGTCGTTGGGAGCTACGGTACACCGTACAACGGCGTACCATCCTCAGGCCAATGGCTTGTGTGACCAGTTCCACCGTTCCCTCAAGGCAGCACTGCGAGCCGCGTTCTCAGATGGCAGCTGGGTGGACTGTTTACCTTGGCTTATGCTTGGGCTGCGTTCAGCCCCAAAGGACAACCTCGGTGCATCGCCCGCTGAGCTGGTTTTGGGCCAGCTGCTGAGGGTCCCGAAAGAGTTCTTACCTGAGAGGTCCGCTTCCCCTCCCCGCCCGACTGCGTTTCCGGTTGGGACCACCAGCCCTCGGTTTCCGGGCCCTGCTCACCACTGTTTTCCACGATCTTTTGTACCAACAGGGCTCATGTCAGCGTATGCGACACGACACTCACCGCTCGCCTCTTCAGCCGCTGTACAATGGGCCGTTCTAGGTTCTCGAGGCGGGAACTAAGATTTTCGTGCTGGACGTGGGTGGGCGTAGATAGCGGGTGTCGTTCGATTGGTAGAAGCCAGTATACAGGGTGGCTGGTGAAGTTCCGCTTCCGGCCCAGGTTCCCCACCAGGGTCGCCCTCCGTCCAGAACTCCAGCAGCACCTCCACGGGTCCAGTGTCCGGGGCCCCTGGTCGTTCCGACTGAGGAACACCACAGCCGTTATGGCAGGCCAGTCAGGCCTCCTGTGAGGCACTAGCTTGGTTTCAGGGTCCTTTCTGGGTGTTAGGGGTGGGGATTTTTGATGGACACTGAGGGGCATGGCCTCTCACCCCACAGTGCTGTGGGCTTCACGGGTGTAAGGCTCACACGGGTTGAAGTAATATCTCAACCAGGGGCTTTGAATTCAAAAGCGCCGACTTCAACTAAACAGCATGTAAAAACAAAAACGTATGTATTTCCTTTACATCTCATTACTCAGAGTCTTGGAGTGAGGACACGTACAGGTCACTGATGGGCCCAGCAGGAGTCTGCTCACTTCCTGGTCTACAATGCCATCTAGTGGATCCCACTTTGTCACCTGGGTGACAGTCTCTCCTGAAGACAGAAATCCTAAACTGCTCACAACGGAAAGCATTTAGAGAATTATATTAAAGTATACCCTGAATGGTCACTTCAAAAGGTACCTCAGTACAAAATAATCCAATTTAAAGACTTCTCTTTTATTGAGACATAATACATTATATCACTTTCTGTTAACCCTCACATGAAGTTCATTGGCTGTGTGTGATAAGGGGTGGATAAACATGGCATGAATTAGGTAGTATAGTATAGTTTTATAGTATAATATACTATAATATAATCAATGTCCTCCAGGATCAATTAAGTTTTTCTGATTCTGTACTATACTTTACTATACTACCAAATTTTCACAGTGTCAATCAATCGAGACAGAATGTTAAAACATAAAAAGGCCAAGTGTAACATCCAAACAACTGGCAGCTGTAAATAAATCAATAAATATAGAAAAAAAGCACTCCCGACTCCCCAAACCTACTTTAAAATCATATTTAGTGACAGTTACGGACCCCGAACTTTAGTGAAAATTAACGGGAGGAAATAACAGTCACGACCAGACTGCGATAAAATAATCACAAGATTCTTCTTTTTTTCTGCCCTACTCTTCAAGCTTGCTGTCAACAGCGCCGATAAGATAAGGCTGTTGTTTCTCTGCTTCTGTCAAAGTTTGACTTAAGAATTCATTTGCATGACAGAACAGGGCAGAGAAAAGAAAAGGAACATGGCAAGACAGATACATTATAGGTGTGGTGTGTGTCTATATCTCTATCTCTATCTCTATCTCTATCTCTATCTCTATCTCTATCTCTATCTCTATCTCTATCTCTATCTCTATCTCTATCTCTATCTCTATCTCTATCTCTATCTCTATCTCTATCTCTATCTCTATCTCTATCTCTATCTCTATCTCTATCTCTATCTCTATCTCTATCTCTATCTCTATCTCTATCTCTATTCAGATCTTTAGAGAGAGCTCACAGTACCTTGTCATTCTTCTTTCACTGTCAAGTGAAGAATAAATATGCGACTCTTCTTCTATGGAACATCTCTTCGTTCTCGTTCTCCATCCGTTTAACGCTGGACACAGATCTTATTTTGAAGCACGATAGTTGAAGGACAGCTAACGTTTCTATCCCACAGGCTGAGGCCTTCAGGACACTCCTGAGTTTCTCCTCATCTATAGATTAAGAACTGTTGCCATGTTCCTGGCATGTTCCGAGAACGCTTTTTTTCACACTGCCACTACTTTTACCAAAATCGTAATACTAAAACTCCTCCTCCTACTACTACTAATATTTATAAATATATATAAATATATCAATAATACTAATACAACTACTACAATTACAACTACGATGACCAATAATAATAATAATAATGATAATCATAATAATGATGATACTACTACTACTACTACTACTACTAATAATAATAATAATAATAATAATAATAATGATAATAATAATAATAATATCAACAAGAAGAATAGGAACTTATCAACAATAACTGTAACTTGTGATAATAAGCGGACCCTGGAAATGATTGACAGGTGAGTGGTCCAGGTTGAGCCCCTCCTCAAGGCCGGTGCCAGCTGGGATTGACTTGACCAATACCAATAAAGGTATGAATAAATGAATGAATTAATGAATTTATGTATTTATTTATTCATTAATTAATTGATTATTCCTTCAGCTTGACATGATTTTCATGAATTTTAGTCAATGTATCCTTTTTTTCATACAACTATATATACAACTCTTGCTGTTTCTTTCATTAATTATAATAAATACATCTTTATTTCTAATTAGGCAGAATTCATCCCGTTGTTTAGGATGGAATTAATGACCCAAGATTCAAAACTTTTAAACCATAGAAGTTTTATATCAGTATGACAAACTAAACAAACACAAAATATGTTTAAAATTTAGTGGAAACAATCCCACACTTGCTGAATTTCATCTACAAAATCATCGCAAAATTTAGGCATTGTATATAGTCACACCCAGACTGAGGTTAGCAGTAGTCACAACAGCCATGCCTGATATATAAAGAACAACAAATTCATTGTCAACCCTGCTGAAAAAGATTTCACTGAATCATACAATGATGACTTAATATTTCCAAGGCTCAAGAAGGGCAAGAGCATCCGATCTAAGTCAGATGGCAGCACAATTTATATAGTTACTCCAGGAAGTAGACTGGAGACAGAGGAGCTGCATGAATAAAGAAAAAAAGAGGTGGACAAATTCAATGCATCATCTCTCTAAAAGGTGGGAAATTATAAAACAATGAATAAATAAATGTATATTTTCAAACTTTGGTGGAAAAATTATGTTGAGTGAATTTTGTGGTAAGATGAGGATGTATTACTCAGGGAGAATACTTTTATAAAGTATGACTTGCGTACAGAATAACATTT
This sequence comes from Fistularia tabacaria, assembly GCA_901007705.1. NCBI lineage: Eukaryota > Metazoa > Chordata > Actinopteri > Syngnathiformes > Fistulariidae > Fistularia > Fistularia tabacaria. The sequence continues at coordinate 43,287 of CAAKHD010013984.1, forward strand.
CATTTATTATCCATGACATGAACTGCTGCAAATCACTCTTGTTTTGTCCTTGACAAGTCTATTTCTAATTTTTGATCTTTCGCAGTCATAAATATTTGAACTGATTCTCTTCTTCGTCTGAAATCAAGCTATTTATACTTGCTGCTTTATTTTCTTTTTTATTACGTTTTTCACTTTTCCCATCTGTTCTTTTCTTCTCTTTCCTTTTCTCTTCTACAGATTACAGTACCGCTAGAGGTAATCGCACTTTTATATTTAAAGTAAATTTCACTTGTCTGTTCAGAGAAACCAGATAGTTAATGAGAGTGAGCAAACAAAGATAAAAATTGAAATAAAATAAAATAAATGAAACATTTGATTTCAATTAGAAATGCATAAACTCCTTTGAAAGATGACCCCCCCCCCCCCCACCCCACAAAAAAAAAAAAAAAAAAAAAAACACAAAATCTTAAAAAATAAAATAAAA
>CAAKHD010013984.1:48926-51426 GCA_901007705.1 Fistularia tabacaria
CCTTGTGATGGGGCAGGGGGTCGGGGGGGGGAGGAGCCAAAAAAAAAAAAACAAACAAAAAAAAGGAAGAGAGGGGGGTCCCCAATGGAACTTGTCGTGGTCTCCCTGCCCCCCCCCCCACCACCACCCTGCAACACTCCTTCCACACACACTCACACACACACTCTCACACACACACACTTGCTTTCGTCTACGTGCGTAATACGCGCGTAAAATGGCGCAATACGAAGACGCGCGCCCTGCAGGAGATAAACGTCGTGCCTGCCGGTGCACCGTGGGTGGGGTTGGGGGTGGGGAGGGGGTCTCACCTTCCCGCCAGGACCGTCGGGTCGGGACAGGAGTCAATGTAACCGATAGTATACGACCCGGATCAATGTTGGCCTCCTGATTTGGTTGCCGCTGCCTCCCGGCGGGATGAATGTTCTTAATATCCGCCTATATTAAGAGTTGTTTTTTCTTTTCTTTTTTTTTTTTCACACGCAAGAAAAAAATGCACTTTTTGGAGGTCGGGAGGGGGGCGGGGGGTTGGGGGCAGCTCGATTTTGTATCTCTATTCTTTCTAATTTTATTTTTCAAAAACACAACCCGGCGATTTTTTTTTTTTTTTATCTTCCCCCCCCCCGGAATATTTCTCGTACGGTCCAACACTGATCCGGATCCGGACGCATGTTTAACACGGCGGTTGCGTGACGCTTGTAAAGCTCAGTCTAACCAGGGTATCAAGAGAGGAAGAGGAGACGTGGCAGATTGTATTGTATATATATTTTTTACTGAATAAGTTATGTCGTTCGGAGCAGCCTTCATCCTCCTCATCGCGGCCCTGACGCGCTTATCCCCCCCCCACATCCACTCCCCTGCAAATGTACCTGCTGCTTCCTTTTTACTCCCCCCATCCATCTCTACGTTTTACCACTGCCCGGATCACACTCATGTAAAGACGCTGTAAATATCCTGTGTAAAAAACAAAACAAAACAAAAAAGAAAAAAAGAAAAAGGAAAAAAAAGACATTGTACACTTTTTTCTTTGTTTTTTTTTTTTTACCTCATCGCGTCAGGATAGAAAACTGGAGCAGCTGGAGTATTATTGCTTCCGGGAAGGTTAGAGGAGGACAAATAAAAGAAAAAGCCAGAAAGAAAGAGAGAAAGAAAGTAAACACTTTGTATTATGAATAAATTATTTAACAAGCATTTCTTTTGCTTTGTTTTGTTTTCGGGTCTTTCGTCAACATAGAAATTAAATTGAATTCATGGCTTGTCACAGAGGCTGCAGTCGGATGGGGAATATGAAGATGAAGATGATGGCATCACTGCGTTTGTTGATTTCTTAAAGCAACTGGTTATTAAACAAACCCAACAACAAAGTGAGATTTGAGATAAAATGTTTGTTACATCAGCCATTTTTTTAATTTCAGGAATGGATCCTGTAAGGTTGCTTTCCATCTTTGATACCAAATATAAATCTCTTGAGTTGAATATATTTGATTTCAATTATTTTAAAGAACGGAAGAAAAATTTGGAATACTATTTTCGTTCTTTTGCGGATTGATTTTCCAATTTGAGGGCGTAGCTGCCTCGATTGCAGAAAATTCAAAAACATTCCGGCTTTTAAATATTTGCTTAATTTTTTTCCCCAAACTATTTCTAAATGTATTTACTTCTGTATTTATATCAGTAGAATTCAAAATTTCTTTTGGGTCTTTAAAGCTCCCTCCTCCGCCCCTCAGCGGTACTGCAGTCGCCTGCACCCTCTTTTTTCGGACTTCGGCGGAAGGAGGAGATGCTCCCGGATTGTCGCGCTTCATCCGGGTATTTCAGGGCGAGCGGACCGGAAGTTGTTTCCATGGATGGGGGGGGGGGCATTTTTAACGTGGGGGAGCCATGCTGGACGAGAACGTACACAGAGCCGTCGCTGACGAGTGATGGAGACACCGCGGAACACCGGTTTTCTTTAATAAAACTATAATAAACTAAATTATTTTATTTAAAAGAAGGATCCACGTCCTCACAGTTATGGTCTGAAACGAGGAGCTTCAAAAAAAAAATCTTTCATTTTCGGCTTTTCGTTTGTGTTGAAGAGATTTTTTTCCCTCCTCCGCTTTTATTTTACAGTATTTTGAATTGAATTGACATCAGCCAAACTTTTAAATGTTATTAAAAGCTGTAATTCTCGTGCGGGTATTTCTTGAGTTGCGCAACCAGATGCTGTATTTTGTTTTCAATTAAATGTTAGAATTACGACTCATTTATCACTTATTAAAATAATACATTATTCAAGAGGAATTTGGAGTATTGGTTGAGAAATAAACACCTAAAATACAAAGGATTCCTGCAATAAAGAAAATGGTGCTAGGTCGCAGTATATAACGCACAAAACCTTTTTCATCTAAAACCCGTATTTTGTTTTTATTAACCATTATTACACTACGGAGGCAAAAAAAATGTTTAACAACGTACTCATGTCGAAGGTATCTTGAACTGGTGTGTCTGTGTGCGTGTACCA
>CAAKHD010013984.1:53926-61920 GCA_901007705.1 Fistularia tabacaria
CAGGAAGACGGGCTGGTGAAGGGTGGAGGCAGAGAGAAGTGAGAGTTAGAAACCAGGAGATACTGAGGACTTTATTAAGAGTGTGTGGGACGGAGTGGAAGCCCCCCCCCCCTCCAGGGACACGCAGGTTAAACTCACACACTCACTGTGGGTTTTGGGGCCTGCGTGCTAACTATCTCCGACATTTTTTTTTTGTTTGTTTCAAACACGCCGCCTGCGATTCTAGCGGCGGTGTGTGCATGGAGGGCGAGGTGAGCTGCCCGGCGGGCGGCGCGCTCGGGGGGTCACCTCGCACACACACACTACTGTCTGTGACACACAGAGCCATGATGAAAGACCTGACTCGAGGCGCCTTGCTCTCTCTCAGAGTGCGACCTTCTGTCTGACACCAGCGGACACTGAAGCCACGCTGTTTCGCACGATTCGGTCCTTCTTTCGCCCCTTTGTCCTCTTTAGAGTGAGAGGCAGCATCTACTAGCAACCATAAACACAGAAGCTTCTCTTTTTGTTATTCGGTTAAAGAGTTAAAACTCTCCACTTTATCACCAAGGAACACTAACAGTGCTTATAGTGACTCCGATGCATGGACACTTAAATGTGCGCATGGACACTTACATGTAGGGTCGGGCATTAGTTACAACGATTAGTTATTCTTTGGTTTATTTATGTTTTGTTCAGTATTCGCCCTGCAAAGCACATAAGTACCACCGCATGCATCGTGGTTGGATAGACGTACACACTGCTTGGTTCAAGGTACTCTCTCTGCATTGGGGCGGTGACTGTACTCTTTTTCAGTATTCTGCAGGTTTGACCGATCAGATAAGAAATGCTGCGAGAATCGATATACAAAGGAGAGAGAGCACGGGGCAGGTCATGCAATGTGAGCGATTGGGGTGTTTTTTTTTGTCCGTGCAACGAAACAAACCAACGGAAATAAACCCGGAAAATATTGTTGTTGTGGCTTTCTGTTTTCTGGGAGCCCCCCTACCCATATGGATTTTGATATAATCCATGGAAACAAAAGAAAACACAACTCTGGTGGGAGAATTATGAGAATCTTAAAGGCGTATATCACATATAATACACAAACACACACGCTCACACAGATTAAATGCAAATAATTTTAAAAAAAGCTCTAGATAGTTGTCTTTTGCTAGATATGATGTGGATGTGTCATGGATGCTTAAACCGAATTTAAAAGGAGAGGTCTTTGAATGGAAAAAGGTATCTATTGAGAGAGAGAACTATCATACGCCAAATTTAAAATGAGCATTCTAGCCCGCTGATTGGACAGCCCGATCCAAAAACAAGACACGTGACCTTATTTGTTTTTGTTTTTTTGCGTGTACTTTTTCCAAACCAACACAGAACCTTTGAAACATCACTGTCGTTACAAAGGTTCTGTTGAGCAACAACATTGGAATTATAACTGCACCCAGGACATGCAAGTATTCTGTTATGTAACATGAGTATCAATTATAGTATATAACACATTTATAAAGCAGTCAAAAAGATAACATTTGGCTCAGGGGTCAAATATCATCTTTTACCTTTGAGCTGAATAAAACATCATCCACATGGAGTTGCATCATGTCGATATTTTAGACAGGGAATTGGTGAAACACACACAAACAAACCCAACACACATAGATATATAGACAAGAATATGCAGTTATACAGGAATAGGCACACGCACGCACACACACACACACAGAGGTTACCTTGTGGTCTCCCATGCAGACATTGGGCCCGATGTTGTCATAGACTAAAGACTTCTCTTCATTTTCAGGCTGTGGAGACACAGAACCAGAGGAGGTCAGGGGTCTCACACACATACACACACACACACACACACAAACACTCTCCGTAATGAAACAGACCGTACGCTCTCCACAATCATTATGGGCATGTGTGAGGTGATTATGATACGTTCATGATGGGCAATCAATGTGTGAGCTTCATTACACACAATTAGCAGGATCACCCTCTGCTTTTTAAAATAAAAGTCATGCGGAGGTTCTACACCAATATGTTGCTCAGAGATCCCTTCCAGCCCACGGTGGAGATCCAAACATCACTCCTCGTGTCCCTACTTGATGTGGTTGTAGTTCCACCCCAGAATATGATACGGGATGTACCAAGCTGCTTCTTCTGCTTTAGACGCTCCAAATGTAATGAATTCAAGGGGCCGTGGTGGGAAAAGTGGGATTTTTCCCAGGAGGGCTCGCGTGATAAAGTACGTTTCCCTTATATATGTTGCTATGGAGATAGGACTATATCGTGGAAGATTGTTTCCATGTTTTTCTGTCTTGACCCAAACCGCTACATTTTAGCCAAAACTTAATCCAGATCTGCTGTTTCTGCGTAGTAATGATTCCCATCGGGGTCAGGTTTGATGCCATTCATGAGTCGTATTACGTTAGGACAAAAACTTAAGGGTCCAGCAGGGGTTGTAATACAGTGAGGACTCCATCAGATGTGGGGTTATTCTGCAGATTGAAGGTGAATTGAACGGACCAGGAGAGGTCTTTGAATGGTGCTCCGGAATGTCAAGTCCACTGTGTATGCAGGCCCGCCCCTTGGTCGGCAGGGGAACAGTGTGTTTTTCGGCAAAAAGCAACATCATGTGTCCTCGGCTGGAAAAAGTCAAATTCCTTGAGATGAGAGTGGTCCTGGGAGATTTAGAGTTGAATCTACCTTTGGTCGCTCGCTTTGAAGCCTGCGCACTGCGCGGCGAAGAGGGATGAAAAGCAGCAGTAATTTATAAAGTGGGCATTTGCCTGTGGACCAGATACACTCCCACCGTAATCTAAGTGCCCATCTGAGGGAATCATGTTTCAATTTCACTTTCTGCACACAAAGAAGCTGTTACCCACTCAGACATGAATCTGCAGACTAGAGTATAAATCACACTTGTCTGGTCGAACTAAGGACTTTTTAAACAGCCAACCAACCCCCCCATACCCCCCCATACACACACACACACACACACACACACACACGCACACACGCACACACGCACACACACGCGCACGCACACACACGTTGGCTTGCGGTGCTACCAGTTGTGACACTGTGACTGTGCTGGAGCTACAGAAGAAAGAGACAGAGCTTGAGAATGAACCATAAAGCCGGATCCGAATTAACTTCAGACCAATCCTGGGATGGCGCGGGGTCAGCACGCACGGAGCCGCCACCTCGCGCTACCTTCTCCAAAGCAGGCCACGCACTGGCACCTCTCTATTTGTCTGGCAGACGGCCCACCGAGACCGCTGCCTCCCAAAGCTGTAGATACATTCATCAAACACACACTTGATCATTTACAAAGGCAGCATAAAATTGTGTTTTTTTCGGGCTGCATAATCTTTAGACAGATAAACAAATTACCCAGGGCCCTCCGGCGGGGAAGCGGCGCTCGCTCGGCTAAGCATTCATTACCGGCGCTCCCGGAGCTGGTGCTGCGCCGCGCAGCCAGCAGGCAACCTTTGGCGTGTTAGGGCTCGGCAAGCAGAAAATAACATGATGGCAAGTTAACCGACCGTGCCATGATAGATGACGCCACACGCCGGGCTGTTTACGGGCCCATGTCTCAACAATCTGTAACGCTGAGAGTCGAGGAAGAGTGTGCTCAGTGAATCATCGGCCAATCTGTGGACACACTAACTGTGCTCTGCATTAAAGGCAATTAGCTTTTGCTTGAGGGTGAAAGAAAAACAAAACCCAACAACATAATTTTGACAGAGAGGAGGGGGCGGGACGTCCATTTAAAATAAAGTTTTTCCCCATCTTGCAGCAACACACCATTCTTGTTTTAACAGCTTCACCCGGAATAAGAAGAAAATTCAGGAGGGAATTTCTAAGGTAGAGTGAACAAAAGAATTAAAACTTCCTGAGCGCCCCCTGCTGTCAGTTGTTAAGGTACAATCCACCACTAAGACTCTTTCACACATGAAAACTGCATGTTGAGAGCTCGGAAATCAAAGACATGTACTTGGAATGGAAAGTCCCGGGATTAAAATTATGAAAAAAAAAATAGCCGTGAAATCTGTTTATAACGAGACATATGGTGGAGGCAGGTATTAATGCTGGGTGTCTCCTCACTCACAGTCTCATCACTCTACATTTAGATAGTCTGCATTTCTGGACAACATCACGTTTGTGATTTGGCGTTGTTTGGTCACAGATGATTTTCTTTCCAATGCAATAATAATCTGGCGAAAACTTTGCAGGGCTGTGCGGCAGATTTCCAAAGTAAATCCGGCAAACAGAACGGGTGAGTCAGGAGTGAACAGACTGGTGCCCTGGGCTTGAGGGGGGAGGAAGAGAAGCGACTGAGGAGAGATGTGGCAGATTGGCCGCAGTTTACAATGCTGAGATGGATTTGAATTCAAGTGGGGATGTTGCCGGGTTCACCTCTCCGCGAGAGGATAGAGATCTGCGGCTTTATGAAGACGGCAGGGCCCCCTGGAACTCGATCTGTTCTGAAGAAGATGCACTGTTGCGGGTGGACCAAAGGCTTAGCGATTGCAAATTATTATTCATACACCTCGTCTTTCCATCTGTGACGTGACAGACTCGGGGGGAGAGGCAAGGAGAAGAGTGCGAACAGAAAACTGTGGAGGTGAATGTAGCCATCCAAGTCATTTGGACGGAGCTCACCTTTAAGACCAGATCTCTGGCCGAAGACGACATGAGGATTCGGTCACACCAGGCAGGACACCTCGTGTTCATGTACTGCTTGCCCTGACTGCTGTCTTCACTGTATGGATAACTGAAGGGGACACAAGGGTGAAACGCAGTCAGCACACAGGGAGACACACACTCACATGACACAATTTATTATAGCTGTTCTCACGCAAAGTTGTGGGCAAAACAAAATTTGAAATTCATGGAGCCAATGATAAAATACAATTCTGGAAAACAGTGAAAATCAGAAAAGAAATATATTCCTTGGAGCTGGAGTCTGCAGTTTGTGAGCTGATGTCTAAACATTCCCCTTTACACATCAATAGTCATAACTATAAGAATCATAAATACATGAGAACATACCAATGTACTACGCAGGGCATAGTACAAGTAAAATTCATTATCACAAATATGTGACTCTAGAATGGAGGACAACTGCATGTCATGAAGAAAGATAAGGGCAGAAGTGACTGTGATACAAGGACACATTTATACCTGCCGTAAATATGATTATGGTTCTTAGATTGAGTATGAATTTTAACCTCATCTCAAGCCACATTATTTTTGTGCAGGTCAAAACAAGCATTGAAAGGAAGCGTGCAGCATCTCAACCCGATCTTGAGCTCTGAACTACCATCTACCAAGAGATCATTTGGAAATAGGAACACAGGACAAATACTACATGCTTTTTTACACTGTTGATTGTGACAACTGGTCCCAGGTTTGGGGTCGCCAACGTAAACAGAAGAAATATAGAATTTATTTTTGAGTTCATTGTGTTCACAGTTCCTTCCTGGCAAAGTGTTTTTTGGGGTATTGACAATTGTTTGCCCATGTGATCAGACACACTTCAGTTATACAAAACGCAAGTTCTGTATTCTGCAAGGCGACGACAGTTTCAAATCTCCTCCTTTTGTACATGTTTTTGATCTATTGATTATAATACAGCGACTGTACTAACTGTACTGCACAAACTGTGTGAAAGCCTTCGTTTCCCGATCAATAAAAGAATCAAAAAGAATCAGAATCAGACAGATAAGGGAATTATTAATGATAGTGCTATCAATAACATCAATCACTATCCCTTTCTCAGCCCAAGACGGCAATGAATATAATGTGTATGAATCCACAGGACTGCAGCGAGGAATAAATGAGAAGTCACGATCAAATGTTTTCCCAAGAAAACAGGAGGTCCATTAGTACAACCAATCATCTGAGTAATCTCCTGAATCAACACACGTGGATGGCTTCATCAAAACAATCTCTCTCTGCCAACTGTACAGGTTGGGAGATTGTATTGCAGTGAGTGTGAGAGAGAGAGGGGTGGTGTAATAGAAAGAGTGAGAGCAATTTAGTCACAGTGGGCCAGAGGGAGATTCGGTTGCCCATACGTACGGCTGCATCCCTACACAGTCATCAAAAACAGATTAGGTTCGGCGGCAAATGGCCAAGAGAGATCGTACGAATCTTGGAACAGCAGGGAACAATCGCATGATTTAAGCAGTGGCGGGGTTGGAGTCGAGCTGAGAGCCATTGAGCTGATACAGATTTACATTGTTGAGAATTCAATTTGCCCCTTCGGCTCATCAAACTGCTTCAGATTTACACACCACCAATCCAATTTGTTTGTCAGCGCTCATCAGGATGTAAGCGCCGGCTTACATACTGTAATACCAATCCAATTTGCTCCTTCAGTGCCACACGTGCTAACCGTAGCAGAACACCATGGCCCCAACTCTGAACATGCCGATAGCCTAATGAATGAATAAACACACGTGCGCTGTGGTTTCAACCCATCAGTCATGCCGAGATTTGATAGGTGAAGCTGAGTACTTGGTGTGGAACAAAAATTTTGTGCTGGTTGCTTTATCTGTGTAAAAATGCATTCAAATCACTGTTATGAACCTTGATTGAAGTACAACTTCCTCTTTTATATCTTACTATCCATTCTCATGATCACAGTACCCCTGATGTTTCTGTAGCATTATTGCATATCTATGTGCATTCTACCAAAGATGGCAGAGATGTTAATACTTCATTTGGCTTTGGCCCTGACAGTTAACCTTGCACTCAATAATCTGGTGGTCAAAGGGATCATAAAATCTTTACTGTTTAGCCCCACACTGATCAAGCTGGATGACGTTTTTGACACCTGCTGTTATCCAAAATACATGATACTGGACCCAGTTCAGATTTTCAGAGCTTGAAATGAAACTGTGATTTAAAGTACATTGTGGAGACAGAATGATATTGTGATATTTTCTGAGATGAAGATCAAACTATTAAAATTTCCTACCACTATAACCCCAAGAGTTGATGTAGTGTGTTGTGTAATGAAAGCTGTTGTATGGATCACCATGCATTTTTTTATAAAATGCATTTAACCTGATTGTGCTCAAAGTCAAGTCAGTGAACTGAGTTATCTGGTACATTGTTAGCTAATTGTGTTGATTCCAGGTTCCTGAAATAGGACAGAGCTTCTTGAAGAGCTCATATTACCCATCTTTTACTTGAAAACATTATGGCTAAATTGTGTTACCGAATGGAAGAGACTAACTGTCACTTGAGGGCATTAGTCATGGAAAAAAGATGTTGATAGCTGTGATATAGATGATGGCACAAAAAGAGCAATTCTACAAAGAAAAATGTCTCCCTCAAAAGTAATCTTCTCCCAGACTCGAACACCATCAGACAGAACATAAAACTGGAATAAATTTATGACAAACCCACTCATACAAAACTTCAGATCTGCTCTAAACAGCAAAATACTACAAAATATGAATCTATTGATTCATGTTAAAAAGTAAAAAAATGGACAAGATAATGAGCAAGAGACCAAAACAACCAAACAAAAGGTTATTAATTCACCTCATGATTCTGGATCGCATAAAGATAGATGAAACAGATGAACCAAATTGATGATAATGTCAATACATTGATGTTTACACCAATCAGATTAATCGTCATCCACATGTACAGGCACACAGTAATACATGCATCGCAAATAAGCACAAATGAAGGCGCAAACACGCACGCACGCACGCACGCATGTACACAATAACTGAATAAAGATCACTCCGCCCTGACATGGTGTCAGATGTGTGTTGCAAACAAATCTGTTGAGGGGTGTGTGTGCTCCTGTTCGTATGGGTTTTAGAATTGGGCAAAAGCAGGTACACTCTCTCTCTCTCTCTCTCTCATATACACACACAAACACACACACACACACACACACACACACATATGCACGAATGCACACACAGCCCCTATGCCCCCCCCCCCCCCCCCTCCCCCCCCCGGGCCACACA
>CAAKHD010013984.1:68881-84030 GCA_901007705.1 Fistularia tabacaria
AAATAGACTCACGCATTCTCTCTACATACACTGGTTTACTATGAAAATATGTGTGTGTGTGTGTGTGTGTGTGTGTGTGTGTGTGTGTGTGTGTGTGTGTGTGTGTGTGTGTATGTATGCATGCATGCATGCGAGGGTCCCACAGCCGGCAGCAGCCAACTGGCTCCAGGTCCAGCTGTGACAAGGCCCGGGTAAATTCCTCACCTCAGTGCCCGAGTACTTAGACTTGTCACGGCCAACTTTGACAGACAACTTTTTCAAAGTAAAGAGATATGCATCGTTTTACGGCTTGTGGCCACCGCAGCAATGCTGGGGGAAGAATTCATGTCTGTAAATAAGGAGGCAGAATATCTATGCCTGCAAAACCTGGATGTCCTTTCCAAAATAAAAAATAAAAACTTAAGCCTCTTGCCAGGGATGTTTAAGCTGTAGTAACTTAAACTGAAAAGAGAAAGCTAGAGACTGTGGCTGCTACTATGTATGTACATCAGTATCTGGAATCAATCAGTCACTGTGTGTTATCCAATCCTTCCTTCATCCTTGACAGCATGTCTCATTTTGAGACAACTTCTTATCCACTGCCAGACAACAGACAGAATTAACTTGCAGATTAAATGTTTGTGACTGGTATTGATTTATAGATTTTAAGCGAAACTGAGCTGTGCGTATGTGCTTGCATGTGTGTGCATGCATGTCAGTGAGGGTGTGTTCTGATGGCCTGCATTAAGAAGAGTAATAACCCTCACAGATGGTGCAGGGCTGGTCCGGAGCAGGCTATGTGATGGAGAACAATCGTTGAAGCTTGATTGCTCAAGGAGCACAAGGCAGACCTGACAGGAGGAGGGGTTTCAGGATCTGTGTGTGTGTGAGAGAGAGAAGTAGGAGGAGGGGGCTGTTTAAGTTTAACTAGGCCATTGCTACCCATTACAGGGCTGACAATGATGTGGTTTGTTACACACACGGAGTAGATCAAATCAAATCGCATATGCTGCTCCAGGGTTTCATCTATTTGATTCATCATCACCTCAAGTATGAGGAAATCATTTGTATTCTAGCACAGTGGCATGGTCATCCCTCCCCGTGGAGAGATGATTCAGTATTATATGGATATGTGCAAATGTCAGCCGGTGTAAAATGACAATAAATCCACCTGTCACTTATGCAAAGTGATGTAAATGGGGTCCCTGATTAAGACACAGAGTCATTTAAAAAACAGGGACTGGCAGAACCTTGACACACACCTACTCAGTCTTACACATGCGTGCACATGCACGCACAAACACACATGCATGATAACTCAATCTCAAAACTCTGAATCTTAGCCTCTCACTAATTACCGCACATTTTTATAATTCTATGTATTTCAAGCTCTCCTGCACACACAAACACACAGTAAAATCCCCTGTCGCCCTGCGCCTGCCACTAGAGCAGTTTATCAAGTAATTATTGTTTGATTACAGCGTTTCATTATCTGCACTGATTGAGTCACAACCGACGGCAAAGGTCAAGCGCCATTAACGTGCTGCTCCCGAAACATATTTCCACGCCGGCCGAGTGTTTGCCCTCCCTCTCCTCTGAAAGGGCTAATTGCAAATGCATTTGTTTGAGGAAGAGGAGAGGAGACTACCCGCTCCAATCTTCCCAAGTCCCACTGAGACGGAATATTAATGTCATCCAAAGCATTCACACACACACACACACACACATACACACACATACACACACACACACACACACACACACACACACACACACACACACACACACACACACACACACACACACACACACACACTCTACTATGAAAGGAAAAAAACCCACATGGGAGCAGTTTGGGGCCATATCTAATCAAACTTCACAACTGATTCCCATCAAACACAAATCTAACAGCTCTCCTGAATCTGTTCTGAACAAGAAGGAGGCAATTGACTCCTTGTAGTTTTACATATTAATAATGAGTCCTCGTGGCAAAGTTCTGTTCACTATTTTTAATGCATCAATTGGCATGTGGATCATATCCTGTGGATAACGATCCAGCTTAGGATTCTTTCCTTATTACTTTTTAATTTTTTGTGATTTGTTCAGATATTCCAAAGATCTACACCTTATGCAATGGATCAAAGACCTATACTACTTCTGTATGAAACAACTGCAACACAAGTAAGTAAAAAAATGCATCGTTCTAAAAAGTCAAAAGTAAGGTTATACAAAAGTAATTGAAAATGTGGCCATGTGGACACAGATGGTTTTTCAAAAGGACATAAAGGGTTTTCTTTTGTGTGACTTTCTTCAGCTCACATTATATGTTCAATCATTTGTAGAAACATAATTATGCATTAGATATTTAGTCTTGTTTTTTTTTTTTACCTTGATGGGAATAAGAATTTATTTCAAATAGTTTGACATGCCTAATTCCAAATCTGTGTTTTTGGAATGTAAAGAAATGTCCAATCCATTGTGTTTTTTTTTCATCGCCATTGAGATCAAATTAAATCAGGCTCGTACGGAAGTTGGGTGGGAACCCACACATGAAATTAAATTAGGTGTGTCCATACCTGGGCGGGAAAGAGATCTCCAGCTCATGCAGTCGATCCTTGAAAACAGACAGCTCTTTGTCAAACTCTAAAAGCTGTGGAGATAAGCAGGGAAAAAAGATAAACAAATACAATAATTTTTTAAACTCTGTTGTTTTTAAATCCTCACAGATTTCAAATGTAATCACATTTTCCAGAGACATGACATTGTTTGGAACTGTAGCTGTTCAAGACTGATGGTTTTGGAATCATTTACGATGTACAACTATAATGCCATTGTTGTGATGAACTACACACTTCTTAGAAAAGTGTTATGTCAACATAAAGCCTTCAGCTTTCTCTGAAATATTGGGGAATCGATGGGGCCAGCCATAATGTTAAAAGGGCTGTTCGTAATCATCTTTATTTATTCACAGCTTTTTGGATTCATTTTCTCTACAATAAAAGTGCTGTAATAAGAAGTAATTCAATAAACTAATCAACGGGAAAAAGAAGTAGTGGCAACTATTTACATTATTGATGGGTACCTTAGGGTTACATTTCAAGCTGAAATGAGTAAAGATTAAACACTTCCAGCTTTTAAAAGATGAGAATAAGCTACTTTTTCCATCCAGCGCTTTGATTTTCATTTTTGGAACAAAAGATATTTGGACTCACTGAAACAATAATGGGCGTTAATTTGTAGATAATAGAAATGTTGGTGTGGAATGGCAGAAACTCGCCAACCAAACATTCTTAAGAAAAAACATTCTGATAAGGTGAATGAAAGCTGATGGTAATCTTCCGGTTTGGTCTACTAATCTAAATATATCCAACCAACACCGGCAGAAATGGACAGCAGATGACCAGATCTGTGCATATCTGTGTGTACGTGTTTTGCTCCGTCCTACTGGGGGACCATCTCTCCACACTGACAGTGCATCCCCACACTCTTCATCAATCATGTCTCCTCACCCAGCTGTACTCACTCACCAGACTGTACACACACAGTTCCCCCAATTTGGCCCCTTTCACAAAACCCATAAATCATTAGTGAAAAGTACAATTAGCAGCTTCTTGTACACATTAATTATCTTGGAGATGAACAGGTAGCATGGACACCTGCATGACTGCCTCCCTGAGAGACTGACAACCACGTTTCCTGGCAACCCTCAGACAGGCATGGCTCGAGCCTCGCCTATTCCTTTTAAGCAGGAAGTCACAGGGATGGAACTGAGACATGTTTGTTTCGGGCTAAATTAGGCCGTTGTATATGTTTCCAACACCGGCCTACAATTATGGCCTGATAGAGACCTCATCCTAGATGGGAAGCATCTGACAAGAGCTTAATATGCAGCTGGATGTTAATAACATTACGCTAGTGTATTACACACACAACAATGATCTGATGGGAACATGATGAGATATCAACAAGGTTGACATGGAGCACATGTGCAATATTTGGCAGGACATCCTCTCACATTGGAGACAAGCGAGGTTGTCATATGAGCATTATTATATCAGTGCAAGATAACCACTGTCTTCCATCTACAATGACATACAGTATTTTTACTACCCGTGTATGTCTGCATATGATAGTATTTGTCCTCACATCACTGCTGAGTACACACATAAAAAAGCCAACAGACAGTATGGGCCTTCACTACCGTGTGCGGTGTTTGTGAGCACGTATGATTATGTGTCACTGGTGTAGAACAGTGGCCATTACTTTCAGCCAGAGGGGCCTCCCAGTTGGAGTCTCTGTGGTTCAGGAGGGCAGATGTGCCGCATTCATCAAACTCACACGGCTGGGGTCATAAGAGAGACTCACACAGTGTGGATGAGGGATGGCAGAGCCGGGGATGAAACCCCAACCTCCACTCACCGCCCGCCACCTTACCACTCACATGCTGACACCTTCCACCAGTGCGTGTGTGTGTGTGTGTGTGCGTGTGCGTGTGCGTGTGCGTGTGCGTGTGCGTGTGTGTGTGTGTGTGTGTTTGTGATCATTCAGAATTGGATTTTGGGGGCAATTTATCAGTTGTTAAACCTCTAATTACAAGAATGACTTCATCTATATTTGAAAAGAGGGGGTATGATTCATTTTGGTGAAACCAAATCATGAGATGTTCCATTTAAATGTGATGATGATGTTACACTAGTTGTTAGACTGACTGCAACAAGGGGTAATCCATTTTGGTTATCCATAGATAGCTTCATAGATAAACCTTGTCCACACCGTGCCACAGGGGTATTGTGGCAGACTTCTCCCTTTCTAATCAACAAGCTGATGGTGCATGTGCCTATTTGATTTGATTTTATCCCATCAACCCACAGCACAGTTCCATACATATTGGATGACACAAACTACATTGAAGAGAGTCATAAAATCAGCACTGTGTGTGAAAATGATACAATTGTATACATCATTGTATCAATTTAATCACTTATCAAATTTTAAATATCAACATGCTACCATGCACTTAAAAGCTCCAAATGCATGGCATTCGATTAAGCTGATAAAAGTCTGTGCAAAAAACACTCCAGTAAGAGTATTTCTCTGTTTAAAAATGCTGCAACCAGAGAATTCTAAAATTGCCTGCACTCCAAGTGCCAAGTTATTTGAAGTATTATTGTGGCAAGACTAAAGCTTGAACCATAAAATCTAGTTTTTACCAGATTTTTCATTTCTCTCAGTCACAGGAAATAATGGCAAATGAAATAGTCACATTGCATGACAAACTGTGATGAATAAAACAGGACAGACTCTGATCGTTTCAATATTTTACCTTATGGCCCTTGATTTTTTTTTTTCTTAAATCACACAAATACCACAAAAGGGTATTTTATGAAGCAGAAAAAATGTCAGTATCTGTCAAATTAAATGTCTTAGCAGGTACATGCAAATATGCTGTGTACTCTTTTTTATATAAATGCTATATCCTAATGTCAGGTAATATGACCAGTGATATTCTATTAGTGTTCTATTCTTAAAAAAATAAAATACAATTTTGTTGTGTTTTTTTTAAACGAGATGACAATAAAAGGCTTTTCTATTCTACTCTCTGTGAATGTGACAAAACAAAGTTGTTGTAAGTGAAAGTGTAATCTTTTCAAGCAAACATAAGTTGAGATTCCATATAAAAAAACTAGCGAGGAGCTTGACAAGGTAGCTGTTAGCAATCCGAGATTAAATTTGTGGATTTTATACTCATAGGGGAAAAATGTCAGATTACAAGAGTATGACACAGTTAAAGCTCCAGCAGATGACTGACATATGGCTATATATATGTTCACAGTGTGTTAAGTGAATGTTGAGTAATTCATTCAGGTGAAAGGAAACCCCCTCAGCCCCGAAATTTCACACTACATTTCATCCCAGGTCAATTAGGCATAATCCTCTGCCGCTTTAGTTGGTGAGTGGTTTAAAAAATAGCTTATACTAGTCCAAGGCCTCCTAATGTTATAAAGCCTGGTGTAGTCTTTCAACCAGAAATGACCTTGGGAGTTGTGGAGGAGGTAGCGTGAGATGATTCAGCTCTGGCAATATCATAGAGGAAAAGAGATGAAGAAGTGTCAGAGTAAAAACTACCCTGTCAAGGGCTCAAATTTCTGACTTTGCTCGGATGATCAGTTCCCCCCCTAAATCAGAGAGCTGGTGATGGTCGAGGCAGGAAGTGGAAGGGGAAAAAGAGGGAATATGAGGTCTCCGGCCCTCAACTGTCCCTCTCTTTGCGTCGGTGCATTGTTCAGTACCTGTAATTGTGCTTTGATTTACGTGTTGTCAAATATCCCCCGTGACAACACCTGCTGCCATTAAAACCCATCAATAAATGTTGGGGTGAAAGGTCATTTAATTTGATTTTTACACCTCACACTTGGCTTTCATTGCAGGGGCAATATTTTTCCTTCTTTTTATGGGATCTTCATTATTTCGTGTAGAAAAGCCATAAACTGTCACTGACGGGGTGGGGTGGGGGGTGGCGAATGGTACTGCGAGGGGCCAATCCAAACAAAACTCAAAACTAAAGGGCATCAGTAAACTCTCATTCCCATGTCTATTATATTACCTGGAGAAGAATTAAATTAGACAAATGTCAGGAAAGGACACCAATTTCCACAATAAGGGTAGAATTTGGCCTTTTTTTTACACACACAAATACTATTAGGGGAAGCTAGGCAATGACTGCAAAAACATTAGTTGAATATCCAAACAAGACTGCACAAGACCTATTATGCATGTAAGCTATCAGTTTTGATTAGGTTAAGTAAGCAGTCAATACTTTCCTGACCTGCTCAGAATAGAGTGGAGCTACACTGAAAGACAGCCAAGGACCCAATGTAGTATCAATTTATATCAATCCTATGCCCGGATTTCATTTAGCATGGCTTCTGTGTAACCACTTAGGAGCTTGGACAGACAGAATATAAAAGAGCGCTGAGCTGACGCTGTATTTGTTTTTTATTTTTTAATGTCCCTATCATATTTAAGGCATCTCGGGGCTTTTGAGTAATGCTGAGAGCAACGCCGCCAGCATGACAAGGAGGAGCTGGCCAGACAGAGAGGTTCATCACTTGCTACAGGGAGCTCATACACAGCACCCCCACCACACACACACTCAAACACACACACTAACACAAACACATACACACACCTCTGTTGGTCCCCCATCTGCCGACACCACACTGATAAAGTTACTATAAAGAGATACTGAAACAAAATCAATGGTGACGGAAGGGGGGGGTACCCTATTGTGTGTGTGTGTGTGTGTGTGTGTGTGTGTGTGTGTGTGTGTGTGTGTGTGTGTGTGTGTGTGTGTGTGTGTGTGTATGTGCTACAGGATGGAAAGAAGCTGTGTGCTGGCCACACAACACACACACACACACACACACACACACACACACACACACACACACACACACACACACACACACACACACACACACACACTCTCCATCTCTCTCAAAGAGCAAAGCCCTGCATTGCCCCTTGACGCCATGAGCACCCGGAAAATTTAATCTTTCCAAATACTCATCAGGGCTCTCCATCGTCCCGCCCTGACAGCGCCGGGGATAATTAATTATACAATTTCGATGGGAATATCGACTAAACAAACCTATTAATCATAGCAAAAGTCAATAGGCATGGACACATTCAATCATGTCCTGGCCAATGATTACTCCTCTCAAAATACAATAATTATTTTCAAGAGCTGCCTCGAATTAAATTTCTGTCAAGCTGGTACAAGTCTTGCAGTTGATGAAGGATGCAATGGATTTTTTTTCCTTCCCTCTCCCCCGGTGAGGGAGTGTGAGGAGGGACATTTATCCTTTTGGAAAGGTAGTTTGTTTTATAAGGATCATAATGCGGTGTGTTTAACTAGACCATGACCATCAGATTATCTCTGAAGCCCCCATTATGTCATCTGTCTTGTCTGGCTTGGTGAGCTTGAGGAGGAGGAGGAGGATGGGCTAAAGGACAGGGCACAAGACGGGGATGCGGGGTGGGCATCTTGAGTTCTACAGTTACTGCTCCACAGGGGAATTTATACCATACCCACACACACACACACACGCACACACATATATATATACACACACACGTACTGTATACAGACAGACAGACACACATACACAATTACAGGTCTATATTTTAACATAATATCAGTACACATGGAAAAATGAACAATAAGATGTAATGCAAAAGCATTTTTTTTTACATACTTTACTGAGGCTTTGCCTGGATGTTGTTCACCTGTGGTAATTAGACTACGCTCACAATGTGCAAGGGTGTTGAATTTCAGCAAGTTTCTGGTGAATTGGCAAATCAGTAGATGGTTGACATTTGGGGAAGGCTGGCTCGAAGGGACACATAATAAAAAGAATAAAAGAATCACAGCTTTGTGTATCGTGTCACGAATTTATGGAGTTTACAGAATAATATGGAACACAATAGCTCTCCGTTGTCTTTGGTAATAATTGTTTTATGTGCATCCATGAATCTCCCACAGTGTGATAAAGCATTTAAAGAACTGCTGATACATTGTGACTAGAGCCATTTTGAAATGTCAGCGCATCACTCAAGTGTCTCTGACATGGTTATGTCACCATGGGGCAGGTGGGTTTATTGATATGATTGGTTAATGCTTTGTGGCTAACTCATCCTTTTAAACATATAGTGATGATTGTTGTCAGATAGTAGCTTCATGTCACCTGCTTCCACTGAAAATGTTTTGTGGTTTGTTTCTCAAATGCCAATGGCCTGCAAATAACATGACCCCCCCCCCCCTCTTGGAAGCAGGAAACAATGTGCATGTGGACACACAGAGCACCATTTTTGCATCAAGACAGACTGCCAAGATCCATTTCACTAATCCCTTTTTCTGTCATTCCTTGTGTATTTGGAATCAAGCGACACAGCTGTCCCAGGGTTGGGGACCTGAAACTTGCTTGACTTAAACGGACGACTGAAAAAAACTATCAAGGCTCAGGCTTGTTTTTCATAACTTGACGAAGTCAAGGCCGATGACTCAAAACGACTGGAATGTTTTTATTAAGCTTTGCATTTTTGTGGATATTGCGAAGTTATGTTTTGTTTTGGAAACATGATTGGCTGATTCGATTTCCTGAATTAGAGAAATGAGTCCAAACCTGGCAACACTGCTAGACGAAGCCAGCACACGAGGCAGCAATCACATAGAGGAATAGTCTAAAAATAATTGCATTTGGTTTCAGGAGGTTTATGTTGTCAGTGATGGTACCAATAACAGTAAAGGACAGCATTGGTATTAAAAGGGTTGACTCAGTTTGAAGGGTTGATTCTTGAGTTAAAACCGTCTTGTAAGATTTGATAAGTCTAATGTGAAAACTATTTTGCCACAGATTTTTTTGTACATTCTGGAGATGCATAGCTTAGACATGAGGTCAATGTTTCTAACCTCTAATATCCTTAAACCAAATGCTCCTTTTTTTTGGGCTGTATTAAACACAGCTCAGTAAACGAGTGATGAGTCAATGAGCATTGCACTGTTTTTTAAGATAGACCTGTGATTTTGTTGGCCTTTTAAGGTCAGGATTAAGAGGTTTTTGTGCATCAGTTTCAAACAGTATCATTTGCAGGCACAGGGTCCTTTCATACGTCATGTGACTTTACTGTTATATTACAGATTACTGTGCGGTAATCGAGCCATCTACGTCACTTTTATTGCCTGAAAATGAATCAATGTTATCAATTTCAGACTTTTAGTTTTCAGATTTAATGATACATTTAAAAGCAAATGAATACAATTTATCGAAAAGAACAATCATCACATCAAAGGTGTCATGATTGGTTCCCAGGTGCCTTCTGCACCAGAATTCAAAATCCTAAAAAAATATTTGGATCACAGAGTTTTGAGCCAGCTGCGGTGTCACAAAACGAATCAGATATTATTGCTTTTGTGTTTTCAGATTTAAGCCTTAATTAAAATATGAGCCTTCTAGAGTCAAACAGCACAGTCATCATTTGGTACAGTGAAGGTCAGACACCCAAGTGATGTAACAAGTAATACACATCCTAGAGAGGGGTAGCACAATTCGACTTTGGTGTAGTAACAGAAGAAGACAACGTCTACTACATTTAGTGGGGGATTTTGCCATTAGACATCTGATCTATAACAAAAGGCCACCTGTCAGTGACTCTACTCTAAATAATCATGCATTTGATAGCCTGAATGAACTGTTTTATTCAAGTGTGTCGATTGTAAAGCCTTCATCTTCAATTCTGCAGTTCTATCTGAGTGATCCCTCACAGTCACTTTAACAAGGTTGATCTTTGAACTACTTAATGTAATATATGGCCATATAAAGAGGAAGAAGATATCCTGTGTATTTTTAGCAGACACTTACCACTCACCTCATCTAAACTATGTCTCATTTTAAAATCATCACAGAGACACTGGTCCCCTCAGTGGACAATGTCGTGAGGATATCCGCCAATGTATCTTCATTTCAGATGCAATAATTCAATATTTTTGTATTTCACCTTTACACTTCCTCTGCTCATTATATTAACATCCAAATCCATCTAATTGAATTTTGCAGCTGCAAAGAATCTTATGATTTTAATTGTTGTATGCTTTGCCTGAGCAATAATCCATTTGAAATGCAGTGAATGTTGGGCATTGTTTCCATGCAGAGGGACGTCTATTAAAGTCAATAAAATAAATCAAATTTGTCATAAAAGGGGAAAAGGGAGAACAGAGAAGCAGCAGGGTGAATGAATACATAAAAGGTTAGGAAGCACTGGGGTGACTTACTGAGGTCCCATTGTTTTCCCGGAAAACGTCCTGGTTGACATAATTAAAAAGCTTCTTTTCAAGTTGAAGAACAACCTAAGTCAGAGGCAAGGGGGAACAGGGCTGTGATTAATACGAAAACGAATGTTAAGTGCACTAAGTAATTAGAGCGCTAATGAATAGCAGTGCGGTGCAGCGCTAAGATGTTCTTTTAACTCGACATGGGTCTAATGGACACATCTCATTGCAAGATAAAAAACTTTCAACATGACATTTAGATGAATCATTCCTGCCACATTTCTATCAGTCAAAGACAAAGTTGCAACATTATTTATCAACATTTCTACAGCCTTTTTAATATTATTTGAAAGTGCAATTAATCAATTTAATGGATTCGATATATGCGCAGCAATAATAATAATAATAATAATAATAATAATAATAATAATAATAATAATAATAATAATAGTAATAATAATAATAATAATAATTGTAGAACTACATATGTACAGAATGTGCAACAAAAAAAGTATGAATTAAAACACCAACTTGAAATTATTTCTTGAAATAATGATTTGGAACAAACTCAAGTGACACAGATAATAAAAATAACAAATGGGTTAACAGAATGTTAGAATTAGTTCAATTGAAAATGAAGTACTCCATTGCATCGTTGAGGAGTAAAAAATTTTGCAGCCTGTGCTTGAAAATTCATTGGAACTTTGAACTAAAACAGCAACATATGGCTTCTGAAGAAAGAAAACTGAATGTTTTTAGTTATGATTAAAACTCTTTTTGCTGAGACAGGAGTTCTTTTTAGACACATCTGAAGGAGTTGAATGTCATTATTGTTCAATTTAAATGAGATTGCCAGCTTGGAAACCAAAAGTCAGTTTCAAGGTAAGCAGATTAAAAGCAGATTAAAAGATGACCTGTAACTAAGTATGAAAAACCTCATATCTGCAAAGAATTAGGCAGTGAATGCCATAACCTCTTTGCTTGTCATCAGCACTCTGCACAGCATGGACTCTCTTTAGTTATATTCTAGGCATCACACAGAGCTAGCAACAGCTCTTTAACACAACCATTTGAGTCCAAGCTGCGTTAGGGAACAGGAGCCAAGAAAAAGTAACGTGTGTCACAGAGCAGTAACAGCGTGTTGTGACAGCCGTTACATACAATGTATAGGCAGGGAAGGCAGTATTTAACACTCTGAGGAGGTCTGTTGAGTTTTGAAGGTGAAGGGGTAGGGATTTGCTTTTACAACAAATGCTCAGGTGTACAATCAAAAGTACTACTATCATGTGTATTTTCTAGTTATCACATTAGAAAGCTAATTTAGTTTACTTGGTCAAATATCAGCTTTATGCACAAAGATAAGACATTATCGTTTTTGCATTTCTTTTTCTTTACATTTTGGAATGGAAACAATGACAGAGCAAAACTTGAATCAAACTCTTACTTTTTAAGTTTATTCTGTTATGATACTGTTTGGCTTGGCCAGAGCAGGACTGTAATAATATTTCAGGCAAATTTCAGAGCTACGTTAAATTTAAAGAGATTATCCAAAGTCAATATTGCCTGAGGCATCAGTGGAGAGCAGCTTACCTTTCGGTCATTATCACTTTCTCTGAATATTAGCTTGTCGACTTCATTAGTGTCTGCAGTTCGAACCGTCTGCATGGTGGCAGTGGAGCAGAGACTCTGGAGGAGAGAGAGAGGAAGAGCAAGTGACCATGGAAGATACGATTAGAAATATGCTGTATTGATTTTTTATTCTTTAAATAAGGGAACTATTTGTTACATCAGTGATCGATCACGCACATGTATGGTAGAAACACTTGGCAGAGTAATAAATGCGCTGTGCTGCCACACTTTTACTACCGTCCTGATATCCAACACAATGCACTTCTCTTAAATGCATCTGAATGCTTTTTAAAGGACCTTCCCACAAACTACCAGCTCACTGTCCCTTCTCTTTATCTGGGTCTATGTACTGACCCCATGCACTGTGTGTATGGTTAAATTCCCTTTTGTGGACTCTTTTAACAATTAGTTAAACATTCGACCATCTGTGTTTGAAGACAGTTGAATGAGGTAATCCCTCAGCCAGTGGTTCCCATACCACACAGCAGACACTGGATGACCTGATTGAAATTCAAAGCACAGATTAGATAATCGGGTCAAGCCAATATAGCGAGCAGAAAAAAAAAAAGCCCTTTAGACTGATATGTCACAAATCAGTCCTGATTTGGCCATGAAAAATGGCACAAACGGCACACCAGATTAGAACAAACACTATTCCCTGAGAGAAAGTAGAACAACTTCCCCCACTGCCTCAACTCCATTCCTCCATGCCCCCCAAGCCTTTCCCCAAATGCAACTTTCTAAAGCCCTAACAAATCGCTCCATCTTTCACTCATTTAGGCCATCCAAATGCAGGGTCAATATGGTCACCTGGCAGCCAAATGCTAATGCGCTTAAGTGTGCTTAAGCAGCTTTGTGCAATGAATAGGCCAAAGAAGGAGCTAGTGAGAAGGGGAAGAGATACTTTCCTTGTCAAAAAGTCATTGTGCTCAACATCGGCAAAGACAAGCACAGAAAGTCATCTTTTACCATGTCTGATAAACTCCCAATGCATGTCCTGCGATGGGACACTTCATAACACATTTATGCATTTCATCAAAAGAAAAAACATTCTAGAAATGTGATGAGTGCTGGCTCAGTGTGTAAAGTAGATTTATGAATGATTTATGATATTTAATGGGATTATTTGTGATAACAATACAGACAAGTATCAAATTAACACCTTAGAGACCATTATCAACCAGGACGGGCTGAAATATTTGAATAATGGATTTAAAATTATTTTGTACTGTATCTTCAGTCACCAGGATGGACTATAGAAATGTAATTTATGTTGAAATTATCCACATGGTGGTAAAAATTCAAAGGTAACATTTGTAACATTCATTATCAATTCTATGGTAAGCCACTGCCTAATTAAACACAATTAAAATACGTTATGCTATCAGTGTGCGGGGTTGTTTTAATTATTTGACCCCCTCCTTCTGTTACTCACTTTGGTAATCCAAAAGTCAGTCAAGCAGAAATCCCTGGCCACTTCTCAGATACCACTGAAGCCTGTAGCTTACACTGCTGAGTGATGAATAGGGAGAAACAGCCTTCGCGTTTTTTCAAAGGATACTGATAATGCATAAAGCCAGGATCCATTCACAGATCAGCCTCTGAACATGAGTATGTCCTCAAGGTCTGGCAGATTTGCCGGTGGTTTCCATACCAAGTATAGTCAAATTAGTGAAGATATGAATAGACAGCATAACCCAAAATAGTCTTTTAACTCAACCAAAGTGGGACAACATTATTCCTCGGTTAGATAACCAGACCTTTTTTTTTTTTTTTTTTCCTAACACACACATTTTTAAAATTGTTGGTATCCAAAAAAAAGATGTCATCTAAATGTATGATTGTATTGCAGAGTTTTCCAAAATTTGTCTAATCACATCAAGACCTGGCTCACTTTTTGGGAAAAATACTTTTTTTTGGCTTTGTTTTAAATAATTTAATTTAATAAGGCATCATGTCTAACTTGTGGTATTGGTAAATAGTGTTTGAACTTTTAGTGATTCTACGCTATAATTCTCATGTTGAAATGCATGAAAACTGTTTTCAATTAAACTAAAAATTATGCTGAGTGAGCATTAATTCATTGTTTGTTTGTTTTTTATTTCCAACACCTTAGCAAATGCTGCAATGTTATATATCATTATTTAAAGTTAGTTTCATGGATACATTGAAATTATGAACAATATTCTTGTTATTATTATTGTTACTCTGTTTTACCTTGTCACCCAGGTCCAGCACTAATGCCTTAAAATGTGTCTGAGTTAAGGCTAACTTGCCTTAACTTTAGGAAAACAGCTTTTCCAAGAATGATTGTAGTATTTATTCCTGTTGAATTTTCGGATAGTCAAGGAAAAGAAGCTGAGCATACATCGATTTATTACAGGCCTGCATTACATATACAGACTGGAGCTTTGCATGGTGATGAATACTGACATGTGATGGATTGATCTGCTCATAAGTTCACTGACGGACCAATCAGTGTTAGATGAGGGGGATGTTTTTGACAGAGTGACAGTAACAGAGCTGTGATCAATCACGGCAATCAGCCGCCACCAACCACTGCGGCACACTGATTGGTCCGTCAGTGAACTTATGAACAGATCAATCCATCACATGTCAGTATTCATCACCATGCAAAGCTCCAGTCTGTATATGTAATGCAGGCCTGTAATAAATCGATGTATGCTCAGCTTCTTTTCCTTGACTATCCGAA
>CAAKHD010013985.1:8798-22702 GCA_901007705.1 Fistularia tabacaria
AGAATAAGAAGAAGGATAACAATAAGAGTAATTATAATAATGACAATATATATTATTAATGTGTAAGTGTTATTATGATTGTTAATGATAATAAAAATAATAGTGTTGTTCATTCATCCACTCTCTATAATAACCTCATTTATTGTGGGGCACCGAGCCCGAATGAGGATAACCATGCATGTTGCGATGTAAAGAGACCCAGTTATTTTCCAAGCATCAGGCAAAGAGAGGACACTGGTGGACAGTGGTGCTGTTTTATTAACTTCACAATCAAACATAATCCTCAAAGTACTGGATGTGGACATGATGATACCATGAATACATTTGGTTCTTTGTTCTCAACATGAAACATAGATAATCCTCTACCAATATACATTTTATTTTGCTCTTGAGATTTATCTTTGATTTTAATTACCTCAATACTGGTAAGTATGTAGTTTTTTTTTTTTTTACACAAGCCCTCAAATACAGGAAACAGTATGACTTCAACTTAGTTGTGCTTTGTCAATTTGTAAAACAATCTAAGATTTTAGGAAAAGAAGGAGTAAGAAAATAATTGTTTCACCTTTTCATCTTCATATAACTTTGAAGCAGTGCACCACTAATGTTTACATGAAGAAATGTAGACCATAAAACCAATCAAAAATAGTAATTGTGAATTGCAGAGAAAAAAACATTTGAAATACATTGAAATATAATACGAAAAAAAAAGATAAATAAAAAACTACAGAAAAATGACAAAGACCTAACTGGGCAAGTGTCTTCTTTTCCTTTCGGCTACTCACTTCAGGGGTTGAAAAGTGTGAATTCAAGGATTGTCTTAAAAAAATATATGGGTAAAAAAAAATTATGTGAAAATTGGATAGAGCAATAAGAATAAGAATAAGAATAAGAATAAGAATAAGAATAAGAATAAGAATAAGAATAAGAATAAGAATAAGAATAAGAATAAGAATAAGAATAAGAATAAGAATAAGAATAAGAATAAGAATAAGAATAAGAATAAGAATAAGAATAAGAATAAGAATTTGAAGTATTGTAGAAAATATGTTTGAAACAACCCAAAACTTGTGTACATTCAACAAAATTTTGAAAATCAAACAATGTAAAATATTATCATACTTTTGTGAAACTTACTGAATTACTAAAAGAGCATTTGTGGTGGGAGATTTCCTGAAAAGACCCTTTAATTATTTTTTTCCATCCACTGGTTTCTATCGACCTGAAATCTGGGGAAATAGAGATGAAGATTAGGGTGATAAACCGGGGAATTTGATTCATTGTAGCCCAAATTTCTCACTGAACTTAAATCTGAAAGATTTGAAGACAAGATTTAAGACAAGCTGATAAGAACCCTTAAAAATGGCTAATTAAAATACAGCTAATTGACGGTAAAACTTCATTATACTGTTTCATTCCAAAATTAACTTAAAATTCAGTACCAAGGAAGAAGGACGAGAAGGGAAAAAAGTATTGAATAAGTATTTTGGCCGTTTCCTCCTTTTTCCTGCATCTCCCTTCAAGCCTGACGTTTTCTCCGAGGTACTTAGCATGTGCAGCGTGTGAGCATTGCAGAGAGGGGTTGATTCTGTATTCTGTTAGCCATGTCTGCCTGGGAAGCAGTGAACCAGCACTTCTATCACACACCGGAGAACCTTGAAAGATCTTGCAGATTAATCACTAAATATTCATTGCTAGGTCGATTTTCTTGCTGCCTTTTTCTGTGTGTGTGTATGTATGTCTTCATCATCCGCACATCTTTGTCCACAAAGTCGATATGTGCAGCCGCATCAGTATCACTGCAGGACTCAGTGACAACAAGCAGGAGTGGAACTGATAACTTGTCTGAGCCGCTGTTCTCTGTGATTAATTGCACTGCGGCCACAGCAAACACGTACCACTTCTACGCCCACACCCCACCACCACTGCCGCCGCCACTTTTCTGCGCTTTCATTTTGTTTTTTGCTCAATATCATACTTTTTCTGCATTTCTTTCACCAATAGCTTCTCCAAGTCTCCCAGGAGCCTTTGTGTCTGATAATAGTTTTATGCTTCATCACCATAAAGTCATTCACTCTGTGGATGACAAAGCAAAATCTGAAGAAAAAATCTTTGTACCCCCCTGAGAGAGTAATGACCAAAGGATGTACCTTTTTTTTAACTGTGTGTTCGCAGGCACGTATTTGTGGCTGTGTGTTTGGGCGCGTCTGTCTACTTCCTGCTGCATCACATTTCATTCCCAAATGATTTTTAATCAGTTACTTGTAGATTTATTCTTTTTATATTCCCAAAGTGGAGAATCACAACCCTACCTTTTGGGACTTCTGTTCTATGGTGGTCTTTCATAGGGCAAAAAAGTGCTCTGCCACCCTCACCCTCACTGTTTTTCTTTTCCCAATCACACCGAGTCTGTCATTCACATCAGTGAATGAATCTTTTTTAGTTTCGTTTGATTTGGGGGGCAATCGTTGTGGAGCGTTAAGTGCTTCTTCATAGTCGAGAAATAAGGCCACCCAATTTGAGCATGGATCTGTAAAATGTTTCTGCTCGGTAAAAGGGCACCTTTCCTCGCCACTGGAGCCAAGTGCTTGCCAATGAGAGGATGTGTTTCTTTTTTTTAAAGAGTGTGGTCCAAACCTGCTCTTAATGTAAAGAGTTATGAGATAACTGTGTTCTGATTTGGTCCTGTGTGAATAAAATTTGAGTTGACTTCTGCCTTCCAGTAAGATGGGCCCTGGTTCCATTCCAACAGAGGGCAACTCTGTGTGGAGTTTGCATGTTCTCCCGGTGTCTGCGTGGGCAGTTTCCTCGGTTTTCCAGTTTCCTCCCACAGTACGAAAGCATGCAGTTGATTCATCGGAGACCCTGAATTGCCCAGACGTGGATGAGAGAATGAATGGTTGTCGGTCTCTGAGCGTGGCTCTGTGATGAACTGGTAAGTGGGCCAGGGTGAACCCCGCCTTTCGCCTAATGATAGCTGTGATAGGCTCCAACCCCTTGCGACCCTGAGCGTAGAATGCTTGCCGGGGACTACATGTTGGAATCCCATGATAAATCAGCACAACACTGTGCTCTGTACTGTGCATAGTGGTATGGATAAAAACACGAATTAATGAATGAATTATTGTGGGAGTTTTACAGGAATATAAGCGCACTGTGGTAAATAGCATTAGTTTAATTTGTGCCTTTGGTTTGATCGGAAATTTTTTAATCGCAGCACGTCAAAGTTGTTTCCCCGTAGAACCAAGCACCCTGCTGCCTGCTTTGAGCCGTCCCTGTCGTGTCACAGCAAAGTAGCTTAAGCCCCTTTAAGAGGCCCAGGCCTATAACCCTAAACAATTTTTCAGATTGGCCTTGAAGCTTTTTGAAGTGTTAGGACGTGATGGCAAACATTACGAGGTACCTTTACACATGGAAACACCTGCTGAAGAGGCATGAAAAATGGAAACCTGACAGCCAAGAATATATGGAGAAATATATGGAGAGTCGAAAAGGGAAGGAGGTTGAGAGATTGGGTGCAATTGTGTGTACAAAGGTAAACACTTCTAATCAGCCTTTATTCTAATCCATTTACAATTCCATATGTTGTCGCAGGCTCCGCATTGTGTTTGAGTTGCAGCTTATCATCATTGCACACTGTTTTTGGTTGTGTTTTTCTTCATTCACAGTTGGATTGTGTTAAGAAAACAAGAGGAAGGCAGGCACAATATATGAGAACTGAATGGAAGGCCTGTCATTTCCTCTGTCTCCAGTTCCATCTCATAGATTTATTTCTTGTCCCGGATGCCTGTAACAGAAATAAACTGCCCCTGCACACGCACATACGCATAGAAACACACCTTCCTGCTACGCAAGGATCCATCCGGCTACTCAGTAGTTGTTAGGGGTTTATTTAAGTTTCATTTTTGACAGCTCTCGACTTTAGAACCCAGACAGTGTGAGAGAACTCAGAGAACTCATTTTTTTAGGGGAAGTCAATTGTGTCACACCAGTCAGGAACAACAGCTTTATGTTTGCCCTGGAGGTATTACTGCATGTCATCAGCCATGAAATTGCATATTTCTCAAATCATAGGACTGTGTCTCAACACTTTTTATGTTGAGACATAGCAATTGGCCATAACTGTGAATATGAAGGCTCGCTCTTATTTATTTATTTCTTTATTTATGATCATTTTTCTTCTCATTATTGTTGTTGTTGCATTTCAGGTAACACAGAAAGGGGAGTTTACTTATGCACCATTCACTCCTTGATAACCATTTGGATTTCAAAAATCTCAAATGACACATCATATAGAATTCCGTGACGAATACATGAACTCTAACCTGCACAAGAAATGGCTTTGAATGCACCTAAAATTAACATAAGCAAGTACAAATTGGGCGGCACAGTGACGCAGTGGTTAGCGCTTCAGCCTCACATTATGAAGGACCCTGGTTCAGCTCTGTGTGGAGTTTGCATGTTCTCCCTGGAAGAGGTTCCAGCACCTTCCGCGACCCTGAGTTCAGGATAAGCGGCAGGTGATGGAAAAACAATACATTGTGGTGCTTGGCGAGGAATAATCGATGACAGAGCCTTGGAGTCTTGGATGAGATTATCGTTAATAATGAGCCACTATACCATACCACTATGCAACAACCACGACAGTGCACACACAGTGCATCTTTCCGGTCAGGCGGGGGGGAGCGGATCTCTCAGGCAAGAAATCCCTGGGACCCTAAGCAGCTGGCCCAAAACCAGCGGGCGATGAGCCGTGGTTGTTCATAGGGGGGCTGAACGCAGCCCCTGCAAAACCCACGGTAGACAGTCCTCCGAGTTGCCGTCCAAGAGCGTAGCTCACAGTTCTGCCTTGAGGGAACTGTGGAACCATTCAAACAAGCCGTTGGCCTGAGGGTGGCATGCCATTGTGCGGTGTACCACAGCTCTCAACGACCCAGCCAGCGCCAGCCAAAGTGTCGACACAAACAGCGGACCCCTGTCCGAAGTAATTTATGACGGAGTGCCGAAACGGGCAAACCAGGAAGAGAGAAACGTCCAAGACACGTCCGAGGTCGCCGTGGAGGACAGCAGGACGACCTCCAGCCACTTGGTGGTCAACGTGCACATGGTCAAAATGCCTGGCCGGATTCGAAAACTGCTCGAGGGTGGCCCTAACTTGCCTGTGAAGCTGAGCACGCTGCCACGTCAAACAAGCAGCCGCACTCTCCCTGATGTCTTAATGCATGCCAGGCCAGATGAACTTTGCACCCACCAATTCCACCAACGCTTGGATGCCCGGATGCGAGCGGGAATGAACCGAGTCGAAAACACGCCGTCGCCAGGCCACCGGAACCACTGGGCGGGGATGGCTGGTAGAGACGTCACACGGGAGGGCAGAGCCGCCTTCTTGCACCGCTATCTCCTTGTGCGGCAACTTCAGGGCGAGATTGTCTGGGTTGCTGGGCTTGTCGGCGACCACAGCTGAGAAATCCATCCTGACACGCATGGTGTTCACAAGCACATGAGACAGGCAATCCGCAGTGGGGTTGGCCATCCCTGACACATGCCAAATGTCCGTCGTAAACTCAGAAATGGCTGCAAGGTGTCCCTGCTGGCAGGCTGACCAAGGCTCAGCCAATTTGGACATGGCAAACGTTAATGGCTTATGATTTACATATGCCATGAATGAACGGCCTTCCAGAAGAAAACGGAAATGACACGTCGCCAAATACACAGTCAACAACTCTCAGTCAAACACGCTATACTTACGTTCCTTATCTTGAATTTTGCGGCTAAAGAATGCAAGGGATTGCCACGCGTTCGCCACCCACTGTTCAACCATGGCCCCCATGGCAACATCAGACGCATCGATTGTCGACGCTACGGGCGCCCCGGGTGCTGGATGGGCCAGAAGGGCTGCGTCAGCCAAGGCGCGCTTAGGCCAGTCAAAAGCCTGAACACCCTCTGGATTCCTGTCAACCGTGTTGCTCCCCCGCCTGGACAGCAGAGCCCCTTAAAGCGACTGAAGGAGGTGGGCAACATGAGGGAGGAAACAGTTGTAGAAAGTAGCCTTGCTCGAGAACTCCTGCAATGCCCTGACCAAGGCTGGGCGGGGAAAACCAGTCACTGCTCGCACCTTCGCAGGCAACGGTACTGCACCATCCGGTGGCCGGGTTCCGCGGGCCGAGCGAGTGGCGGATTAGCTTCGGATATCTCCCAGGTCGCATCATGTCGGGGTCATCAATGTGGTGCTTGGCAAGGAATATTCAATGATGAAGCCTTGGAGTCTTGGATTGTATTATCTTTAGAAAACAGCACCACCGTACCACTATACAACAACCACGACAGTGCACTTCCGGAGCGCATACATACCCCCGGTTTAAACCATGCCCCCCAGCCTCCATTCCCATGGGGTGAGAGGCCACGTCCCTCAGTGTCCACCACAATGCCAGAAATGGGGTAATTTTCTTTCCTAGATGTATATAGATATTTATACCATGTATTTACATCTTTAACTTAACATGCGGGATACCCTTAAATAGTTAGATAAGTAAATAAAAGAATAAATTAATGAATAAGCATATACTCCTGATCACTTTTTGTACCAAGGTGATGTGGTCTTAGTGGACTGCTCTCACTGCCCCCTGTATATTCCAGCAATATTATTTGAACCATAAAATGAATGGCGTTATTACTGTCTATGGAAAAAGGTCACAAGCAGTTTGCCATTTAATTTTTCCAAAAGTCTTTTTAATTCATGCGAGTCAGGAAGAAAGATAATTGGAAACAATTGAGGGGAAAGTCAAAAGCACTGAGGCAAGTAGGTTCAGGGGATACCGTCAGAGAAAATGTCGACTTTTATCAGAGGGAGACAATACGGCAATACCGCGCTGCTTATAATGTGTGAAGCGCGCACGATTTCGCACATACAATCATTAACACACAAAATGCACTCTCCTTCTCCTCCCGATATAGTAGATCACAATGCAATTTACTGTTTTTCAGGGATCGCTCGGGTGGAGCAACGCATAATAATTGTAAATGGAAATGGCAGGTTCAAACACGCTTATTTGTCTCTGACAAATGTAAGTGCGGAGGCACACACATACAAAAAGATGTGCACACAAATGTGCATATCTGATCTTGCTCTGCTTTTTATGTTGGGCTTCAGTCATGACAGCATTAAGATATTTGTATTTAGAAAGCATAAAACCAATGTTGAAACAACCTTTACTGCACTGTGTGCTTTGCACTACATACATGATATGTATAAATAAAACAGTAACACACCAAATGCAATTTTGTCTGTCATTCTTGTAAATTGACTCAATTCGGTTGCTCAATTGGTCCCCACCACTTATCGGCTCTTGCTTTACACTTTTTCAGGAAATATAATAGCTCAACTTGTTACTTGGTCTCAATAGGGATGGTCCACTTGAGGGACAGATGGAGGGATGAAAATTACAGGGACAAGTGAAGTAAGAAGGTACGGGGTTCTCTTGAGCGATGAGGGGAGATGGGGTAATCTTCGCATGACAGCACTTGAAGTGGAGTGGTTATTTCTGGCCCTCACGTACGTTCCATACGTGGGTCAGTTGAATGAGGTGAATGAAAATCAATGTCAGCTCTCTGTAGCGTAGACACCAACCTTTAATCAGAGACAAATAATTCAGTTTATAACTCTTTTTTGGGTATTTTCTTCTATTTTTGAGACTGTCTGTGCCAGTGCTCAGCTTCATGGTAAACAGGAATTAAATGTCCCATCTCTTAATCTTTGTTGTTATGTATTTAAAATGTAGCCTCCTTACTGTATCAGTAGAAATGATTGTTTTAGCAATATCATGCCATCACAATGCAAAATGTGAGCATATTCTACAAGAACAAGTGCATTTTTTTTATCACTGATGGAAATTCATAAATTCACCAGTAAGTATCTCTCCCTCTCTCTCTCTCTCTCTCTCTCTCTCTCTCTCTCTGTTTTTATGCATATATCAATCACCCTACAATCTCTACAACTGGTTGTCCCCTCACTGTCAATGCTGTTCTGGTCATAGTTGGAATGCTTACAATTTGACTTAAGTGCAGTGTCCACTTAGGCTAACATTAATTTCATTAATTTTAAGCAGTGAAAAAATTGTTCATGCAGAAAATAGGAAATGGTTGTGAAAGGTTGAACTTGTGGTTGATTGAATAAAGTTTGTTGAGATAAATTCTTTCAAAGTATCGTCAGCAAGAAGTTGTAATTTGCTGGATGTGCGTGAGCCAAAAGCCGCAGTATGCTCGACCTACATTAAATATGCATTTACGAGTTGAAAACAGTTGGTGGAATGAAAATGACCGCCAAATCAGTATTCTCCAGAAAACACTTTTACTTTTACTTACACTTTTACTTCCGCATGCTAACACTACCTAATTGGCGAGGCCTTTTTGACCAAGATCCCTCGTTTTGTTTTGAGCTTGGGCGGCTTTTGTCCACTTCTTATTTGTGTTGCTGTATGTATGTGTGCCTATATCTTTGTGTTAGAGAGAGAAAAAGAGAGCCAGAGACAGAGAGGGACAACATGTGTGGGCAGGAGAGAGTCCTTGTCAAGGTTTCAGCAGGCATAGAAAAAGAAGAAGATGCCAAGACAGCACTTGATAGGGAACAAGAGAACAATTCCCAAGTTAAAGTAAATAAAGAAGGCTGTAATGAACCGCAGACAAGAAAATGTGTGTATGACTCACATGCATGCACCGACAAATGAAAAACCTTTCTGAAAACCCTTCTAAACTTGTACTTCCAAATGGAGCTGTACAATGGCACATCCACGAGTCTTAACAGCCTTTTACACCCCCTCCCCTCCCCCCCTTACTGGAAAAAAAAAAAACAAAAAAAAAACTTTAGGTGTGATATGTGCCTGGTTTTGAAAAGAGTTTTAAATTTAAATTCACTCGATGGTCACCAGGATCTGGTCCAGTGATTTCAATTTTAATCACTGAACCCACTATCCTGACAGCTTGTGTGCAAAACTTTAATCAATTTGTAATACAGATGGACACATTTTTCCAACCTCCTGCCTTTTCTTTTAAAACACTGTCGCCTGGGCAGAAATTTCTTTCAGTTTCTCTTCAAGTTGAAAATCTTTTTTTTTTTCAATGTCATTGATTACTTTGTGAAAACGTTGTAATCTCCATAAAAGTGAAAATGAAAGCGTGCTATTGTGTCCGATCCAGCGTAAGTGAGGCAGGTACACAGCCTGTGACACCAACATAACTGTCACGTAGACTGTGGTGTGAAAGACGCCTCTGGCATGGCTTGACCTCTTCATCAGGGCTACATGCAACTGGGAAGTGACTGAGAGGAAGAGAGACCTGTCAGCTCTGTCTCTCCTACAACCCAAGCTTGCACCCCATCCTTTCTTGGTTCAATGTAGCCTTGATGCACATTGACACATGCAGATGGCTCCATAACCAAGAGGCCAGTCTAACAATGTTATGTTGGTAAAGTCGACCAGGTGAGAGGGGTCTGTGAAGAACACGGGACCCGCATTTGACTGCTGGTTGAAAATATCAAGTGCAATCACAGCAACCTCCTTCCCGCCTATAATGATCTGGTCCAACCCAACTCAAGAGGTTATCATGGCTGAGCAGACTTTTCCACAGGGGAGTATGAGGCTGCCTTTGAGCGGATAAAAGAGAAATTCACAAAGCTGGCAGCTATTTGCTCACAGCTTGGGTGGGGGGTCTTTTCTCTTCCAAGTGGCAGTTAGCTGCTGACGCTACAATGGGATATCCACCCAGCAGGTCTTCAAGTCTAATAGCATCACAACTCAAAGTAGATGAAGGCTCTAGACAAACAGGGAATAGAGACTTAAATGTATTGGATCTGGTTCTGCAGGGAGAACAAAGAACCCACCTTGGCATGGGAAGAATACATAAACCCCAACCAAAGAGCCACAGTCAGCAGCTGGATTGGAACCAGGACGTTTCTAGCCATGAGCTGACAGTGCTAACAACAACACCACTAAACAATGGGTATTTCTCCATATTCATTCTCAACCTATTGGATTTACAATCATGTATGTATACATAAGTAAGAGAATATTCAGGGGCTGCATGGTGGAGAGTGGTTTACACTTCTGCCTCACAGCACGAAGTGCGATGCAAACTCGACACCTTTCCGTGTGGTGTTTGCATGTTCTCCCCGTGTTTGCGCGGGTTTTCTCCGGGTTTCTCCAGTTTCTTCCCACTGTCCAAAAACATGCAGGAGATTAATCGTAAAATTTGGGAAAATTGCCCGGATGTGTGAACGAGAGAGTGAATGGTTGTTTGTTTGTATCTGTGGCCCTGTGATTGACTGGTGAGTAGCCCAGGGTGTACGCCGCCTCTCACCTGATGGCAGCTGGAATAGGTTTCAGCATCACCACTAAAAACCCTAAGTAGGATAAGTAATAGATAATGGGTGAACGGAAGGAGAAAACTCAGTATCTACTCTAAAAACATCTAGCATCTGTTTGAGTTTTCAAGTACTGTTTATCTACCCTTTGTTGCTTTTTCATTGAAAAATGTGAACGGTTCTTAGTGGGGATGTTGGTTTTATTCATTTTGGCAACACTTAAGTTGAAAAACGTTTTTTTTTAAGCTGCCCCGTACACTATATTGCAACATTACTGAAAAGCGTTATCAACTAGGAATAAGATAGCACTGAAGTATGTACTTGGTAAAAACTTTGATATCAAATAGATGCCAAGAGCACAACAGTTCTGATTGATAAAAAACAATTCTATTTATATCATGATTTCTTAAAATAAAGTAAGCCCGGTAGCATATTTTCTGCCGCAATTAAAAACGTACCTACAATCCTATTAGAAAGTAAATGATAATAATATACATCATGATTATTATTATCATATATTACAGCAAGGAAATACAAAGCCGTCAGGTATGTGTCCAGTTGAGTAAATCACTGTTTCTTAAAACAATCGGCAATCACGCAATCCCAACTCACCGTTTTGGTCATCAGCCGCCTGTAATTGTAAAAGTACATATTGAAATTTTGAGAAAATATTCACCTAAAATTTCCACATCAGTGATCTGAAAGGCTTTGTGGCTGACATCAGGTTTCAGAAAGCAATACTTTCAGGTGGAAAAACTGCAGTAGAAGGTTCAAGTACTTCCAGTACAAGAGGTAGTCATGCAGTCACAGTTTCAGGCTGAACAGAGAAAGTTAAAGTCTTCCAGTGGAGATATGGAAATGAAGTTCCAAACAGTGGCCAGCCAGAGCGAGGGGAGACTATGTATCATACATATAAAGTAAAGGGAGAATAAAACATAAAACTAAGGTGTTACTGTTTATTGACACACATATTTGAATATTTCAAATGTTCTTCTGGTTAACTCTGCCGTAATTATTATAATTCTTCTTATTATAATCATTATCTGTTTTTCAGCTAAAAATCGGAAAAAAGTAATCCAAATCTCGATTTGTTAATGATTGAGTAAACATGAAAACATTTTTATGTATTCCTCCATAAAAGACATGTTGGTTTGTTTTGTTATTTCATTTATGACCATGGTCAGAAGTTTATGCTCCTCCCACTGTGACCCAAGCTTTGCCCTAGCTGTCAGATATTAGTCAGGCCTGAGGAGTTATTTAGGAATTGATCATTATCTTTTGACATTGAGTACAGTATGTTTGAAACAATTAGGAACCCATGAGGGGAAAATCGAACAGGAAAACTTTTAACATTTCCAAGTGTTTTTTGGGACTTTCTCTTTGAGGAAATTGAAATCCAACTTATTACGTGATTCGTCATACTCTATTGGAGTTTGTGGAAAAAGAATCAACAGGGTCTAAATATAGAGATTTACACAGTGGCACATCAGTGCACGAGATGCATATCTAAGCAGGGTATTATGACAGCACTGTGACACATTTGTGCTATGTGTAAATCTGGATGTGTGTGCACCGATGTCTATGTCTGTGAGTGTGTGTTTTTGTGTGATGTAATTACTGACGACACATTAAGCTGTGGGGAACTGGCAGAGTCATGATGTGCAACCTCATATGGTATGTAGGTGATGTGACAGATTTCACTGCACACGTCCAGATACACAACGCTACAGAATACATAGATCCCAACACGCACAACCCCATCAAGCAGATGAAAACCATGACAAGTAGACAAATATTGAATGACTCAGTACCTCAAGAGTTTGCACAGTGAACGAATAGGAAACTTTAAATGTAAAAGGTCAGTATTCCACACGGCTGCCCTCAGTTTGACACAGCGCCAGTCACGATCAAACGTCAGTCACACAACACTTTCAAAAAGGATGAGTCACTTCAACACCTCCTTTTACTTCGAAGGAATGTAGTGTCTGCATGTATGAAGATAGCAGATTAAGGAAAGAACAACGAACAAATTCAGATTTTTGAATTGTTTTTAAATCTTGTATTCTGTTGCTATTTGCTACTGTGTCTACTCTGCTCCATTTATTCACATACAGATGTTAATTATGAACAGTGAATATCTATCTGTACAAATCATAGATCCTAAAAAAACAAAACAAAAATAAAAGACATTGCAACTGTGTTGTTTGATGTCCTACAATGCTCACTCGCAGCATCTGCATCTGTGATTGTTGGAGGTCGATGTCACCCCTGCAAAGTTCTGCTTGCATCCTTGCAGCTTGAGGGAACCTGTATGATTGTTGAAAAAATAAACAAATAATAGATAGTCATAGAATGATAAAAAAACAGAAAAGCAAAGGTAAAGGAAAGAGAGTACTGGAAGATTGTTTGCTATCATTTAATCACCAGTTGAGTAACCAGTATTTCAGATTGACAAACTCACTTTGTTTCACCGATTAGAACAGGGGTGTCAAACTCAAATACAGAGTGGGCCAAAATTCAAAACAGGGACAGATTTGCATGCTAACATTAATATTCATTAAAAAAAACCTTCCTCCAGATATTACGATGAACCTTTTCATATGGACCCCAAAAGATGTTGATATAAACAGAATATGGAACAAGCAAACCTTCATACTGTACAATATATAACTTAATATTGCACACATGCAAAATCGATATTCAAATTAACAAAACTCACCAATTGTCATTTCTTAAATAAAAATCGTGAGCCTCTTTTTTTGTAGCCTTCTGAATTAAATTTCAACAGTAAACTTTTTCCACAGGCTAATAAT
The DNA here is from genome assembly GCA_901007705.1 of Fistularia tabacaria. NCBI lineage: Eukaryota > Metazoa > Chordata > Actinopteri > Syngnathiformes > Fistulariidae > Fistularia > Fistularia tabacaria. The sequence continues at coordinate 21,966 of CAAKHD010013985.1, forward strand.
AAATATAAAAAAAAAATTAACTGTCTTCTGCCTTTCTTCCATTTTTCGGAGGGGTAGTATTAGCATGAGGTCGCTATGACTACAGGGGAGAGGGCGTTTATGGGTCCTGGCGTGATTTTCGCGCCAAAACACCAATTGAGCGTTCTAGGATTTGTAGTATTAGCGGGACACGCGCTCTAGGCTAGCGGGTCAGCTCTAATAGTCATTTGGTATGGCTTTGTTGGCTAAATATGATTACACTGCGGGTCAAATTTGGCCTGCGGGCCAGAGTTGGACACCTATGGATCAGAACAGGAGAGTTGAGAGGGAAAAAAATGGCCATTATATGGATTCAGGGATTGATTGTGGGATCGAGTGGTTGATATGGTTGCAGTTTCTCAGTTTCTTTTTTATATACATGGCATTTTTCCCTTTGCCTTTTTTGCAGCTTCCTCTATTCATTTTGGAGCCTTGTATGAAGCTTATACTAGCTTGTTATTTTAGCTCTATGATTAGAAATCTTTACACAAATATTCCCATGGTCTTTAGAGACTGTCCATTACGAAAATAAATTGGGGATGTTTAAAATGGGTATTTGGTGTGTTGAGTGGTATTAAACACAAAGTGGGTGTTTTGGCTCTCATTGAAGTTGTTTGAACTACACAGAAAGTTCCTCCCTCTGAAGCAGTAAATGGGTTGATTTGAGGCTTGAGGTTTTTGTAAATAGAAGACTGGGAGAGTAGATCGGAAGAGCACAC
>CAAKHD010013985.1:36686-46906 GCA_901007705.1 Fistularia tabacaria
GAGTCAGTGATGTTGATGAACAACATTGCTTCCTTGTTATGTGTGTGTGCGTGTGTGTGTGTGTGTGTGTGTGTGTGTGTGTGTGTGTGTCAGTGTTCACTTGCCGGTGTGCCAATCCTCCACTACATGCACCCTAAATGTATTTTCTTCATATGGGGTCTTTTCACCTTATAGCCACTTGAGGGCTTCACAGTGTTGCCTCAATCATGCACAAGAACACACATGCACAAACACACACCCGCACACACACACACACACACACACACACACACACACACACACACACACACACACACACACACACACACACACACACATATTGATACTGTTGGCCGGGGCTGCCATGCCATTCCATGCAAGCGCCCAGCTCCTCAGTAGTTACGAGGGGGTTTATTTAAGTTGCATCTTTAACAGCTGAAGACAGTTTTTTGACTTTGGAGCCCAGAAAATGTTCATCTGAAAACTGTGGATTACGTGTCACCAGAGAACTCCTTTTCAGGGAGTTCAGTTGTGTCACACCAGTCAGAGACAACAACTTTGTTTGTCCTGGAGGTATTACACATATTTTTCAAATCCCAGCGTTGCGTCTCAACAGTTTCTCCACTTTATGAAATACTTTCACAGCCGTTCCCCCCTTCACACCTCCAGAGGTGTGACGAGGAAAGAGAGCTCACTTTTGTGCGACGGTAACCACAGTGCGTTGTGCGTTTTTTTGAAAAGCAACGCATAAAAGACAGTCAAAACTCACTTTCCACAGAGAAGATACTCTGATGCAGCCAACAAGCTGCTTACTATTTTCTCCCAAAATCAGCTAAAATTTACCAAACTATCAAAATTGAAATTTCTATTCTTTTTTTTATTTTTTTTTCTTACAATTTATTTTGTATATACCATGTATTAATCCCTCGAGGGAAATTGTCGCTTGCATTCAACGTACTTGTCTTGGAGGAACCATGAGGAGTGAGCAGCCAGTTAGCTATGTCTGGTGACCGTTGTCTTGCTCAACAGCACTTCAGGAGGCTATGAGGAGCTCGGGGATTTTGGAATTTGCGAGCATTCGGTTCCAAGATGTTTCTCTGCTCACTTAAGAAAAACCCTGTTGTCTTTTTCTTTAGAATATAATCGTCCCAAAGATATTTGCAACGTGCACTGTAAACAAATGTGCCACAGATCCCTTAGATGGAGCCAGCAGTCTAATATTTTGAGTTAAGACGTAGTCAGGGAACACGTTACAGAGAGGAGTCCACCCCCACTATGATAAGCCCTCTCCATTCCATCCTGTCTTATCTCTTCTCTCTGTCCTCAAGTCACGTTATTTTTCTTTTCCTAACTAATTTACTTCCTTCATTAGCTATGTGGGTGCTAATAAGTTGTGAGATGAGAACGGAGCAGAGCTTTTTGCCATCTGCATTTCCCCCTGCAGCCATGGGTCCGTCTCTCCAAATTGCAAAATAATAAGAGTAAGGGGGTGAGTTGGGATGGGGGTAAAACAAGGCCAATCAAGAGGAAATGTAAGCAGAATGAACTCTGCCCAAGGCATCGTGACCCTTCGCTGTTTCCTCTAACCTGCTTCACTACCTCTTTGCCCTCCCCCTGCTGACTTCCCCCTTTGACGACGGTTCAGATTTATATCATGTCTTACTTTGAGAGCGAAGGTCTGACAGCTGAGCAAATGAGTGATTGGATCAAGGGTAAAATGTTAAGGGAAGCGAGTGGGACGGACGGGGAGCAGACAGGCAAAGAGCTACTGTATATGAAGAGGAGAGAGACATGAACGATTCAAACTCAGAGATGGAAATGAACCAAAAAAATATGTTCTGTGGCAACGGATGTTTTGACAAAACCGGACAGAGTTAGTCATGATGAATGCAGGGGTTTGACCCAAACGCAAGGACCATATCCTCCCAGTCAACAAGGGGTACTGCCATCTCCTGCTCCGGGAGTCAACAGTCCGTCGGCTGGTGTTCGCAGGGCGTCCCCCCACGTCCCGGGCGGGCGGAAGGTGCCCGGAAGGTAAGGACAGGTTTGACTTGGGACACATGTGAAGTTGGATGGACGCGATAGGCTAGGAGGCAGATGGAGACAGAACGCAGTGGGACTGATTACGGATTCTATTTCGTTTGGCCAGATTAAATTAGGGGCTAATTTCCTGGAGACGGACTTCAAAAAGATGTCATGAGATGATAGCCAAACCATCTGCCCAGGTGAGTAGACAGGGGCGGGGATCCGTCACCGGTCAGCAAAGCGGCGGTTCTATCCAGAGGTGCAGGGTTATGTTTATATCCCGCTAGCAAGACCAACTCGAATAAAAGAATCAGTACAACATTGATTGACAATATATTCACTAATATTATTGAACATGAAAGAACAAGTGGACTTTTAATATCTCATATATCTGATCACCTTCCAGTTTTTACAAAGATAAAAATGGTTACCAGATCACATAAAGAAAAGAAAAACTTATAATAACCAGACAAAAAAAACGGAATTGACTCAAGCATGCTGTAATGGAACTAAACTGGGATAATGTGTATTTAGATAATGTAAATATTGGATATGAAGCTTTTTTGACAATTTTGTGTACCCTATATGATAAATATTGTCCCTGAATTTGCAAGACAATCACTGGCAAATTTTCTGGAAAACCATGGTTAACAAAGAGTATATTCTAAAAAGAGCAAACTGTTGAAATAATTCCTTAAAAAAAGGACAGAAGAAGCAGAGAGTACCTACAAAACATATTAGAATAGACTAGCTAGCATCATGAGAGCATGTAAAATAGATTAGTGATATTTTGGAAAAAAGTAAAAGACAAAAAATACATGGAGCATTTTAAACAAATTCATTAAAAGAGGTAACCAGAAGACCCACTTTCCTGCTCACTTTGAAAAAAGGGACGGGAAATGTGATCATCCAACCAAATGAAATCGCAAATGAATTTAATAATTACTTTATCAGAATTGGTTCTAATTTAGAAAAAGAAATACCAAACTACCATCTTGAGGAGGATCTCCTCAGCAAAATTCCAAAGCTGGAAAACAGTGTATTTCTGAATGGTAAAGATGAAAATGAAATCCTTTCCATGGTGAAAAATTTGAAAAGTAAAAAGTCATCAGACTCTGATGGATTGGACACGTCAGGACTGAAAGAAATAATTGGCTATGTAATAATTCCAATCACTTTTTAATTTAACCTGTCCCTGCAAACAGGGGTATTCGCAGAAGGGATGAAGATGGCAAAAGTCATTCCGATTTACAAGTCTGGTGATAAACATACATTTGCAAATTTTAGACCCATTTCCTTACTATCCCAATTTTCTAAAATATTGGAGAAGTTATTTCACATAAGATTATACAATCCTCTAGAAAAATATAATATACTCAATGAACAGCAATATGACTTCAGACCTGAACGAACTACAACCTAAGCTTTGGTGGACCTAGTTGAAAATGTAATAATAGAAAATAAGCAATATGCTATTGCTATATTCCTAGATCTAGCCAAAGCTTTCGACACTGTGAACCATGATGTTGCTGGGAAAAACTTGATAGATATGGTATCAGGGATGTGGCCCTTTCCTGGATTAAAAGTTATTTGGGTAACAGATCCCAATATGTCCACATTGATGGCACTAATTCTGAGGCCATGACAGTGACCTGTGGACTCCCCCAGGGGTCAATGTTGAGTCGACTGTTGTTTATGCTGTACATCAATGACTTATGCTTGGTCTCAAAAACTCTGTACTTTATATTCTATGCAGATGAAACTAATATACTTTGTTGTGGTAAAGATTTAGAGGCACTATTTGAAGAAGTGGATAATTAATTGAAAATATTGAAGTGTTGGTTCAACTCAAACAAACTAACTCTGAATTGAAAGAAGACTAAATTCATAATATTCACAAATCATCCAATCAATGTGGAAAAAAAATCTAATTATAAATAATAGAGACTGAAAAGTATGCAAATCACTAGCAGTTATTACTAAGGTTAAAGAATGTTTGAATGATCAAACATTATCTGTGCTATATTGTTCCTTGGTGCCCCCCTAAATGACCTATGGTCTCGGGATGAGGGAAACGCATATCAAATTAACGCAAAACCAATAAGTTAGATCCAAAAAAGGGCAATGCGAATTCTAAATTAAGTTGGATATCGAGAACATACAAATAAACTTTTCACCCAAACAAAAGCTTTGGAATTGAAGGACTTAGTATACTTTCAAACTGCAAAATCTATGTTTGAAATAAAGAATAATCAATTCCCCAATCAGATTCAGAATGTGTTTCAGTGGCGGGAAAGTGGGTATCTGTTGAGAGGGCAAAATTATGTTATAAAAAGCCCATTGTTAGAACAACTGTAAAATTGTATTGTATTGCTGTTGTTGGAGTAAATGTCATGAATGAGTTGGCTGTAGATTTAAAAGACTGTAGAACATTAAGACACTTTAAAACTGTACAAGAGGAATATTATTCAAACCTATGTTGATTGTGAAGGCTGACAGCAGCAATTAATTATCAGAGTAAATTTCTTATTTCGACCTGTGTGTAGCAGCTACTTTAGTTTAAATGTATACTAAAGGTAGGCGTTATAAGCTTTAGCTTCTGCCTATTCCTTTTTCAGACCTTATGTACCTTTGTAGCTTGTTGTGAAGTCCCTGGAACTGTCTGAAAGTATGAAAGAAAATAAACTGAAACTGATGGCGGACTGAAGTAACTGCATTATCCTTATCATCGGCGGGGAAGAGTGGTGGTTGGTAGCCCAGGGAGATCTTTGAAGGGGGACATGCGAGTAGCAGCGGAGACATGGTGGTAGTCAGCTAGGGTCCTGGAGAAGATGAGAATATTGTCCAAGTACACAAATACGAAAACATTTAGAAAGTCACGAGTACATCGTTTATCAGGGCCTTGGACCGCAGCTGGGGCATTGCAAAGTCCAAAGGGCATGAAGAGGTACTCGAAGTGTCCGATGGGGGTCTTCAAGGCAGTCTTCCATTCATCTCTCTCACGGATCCGAACAAGATGGTAGGCATTATTGAAAATGGTGGACCCCTAAATCGATTTGAAAGCTGAGGAGATGAGTGGTCGTAGAAATCTGTTCTTAACAATGATTTGGTTCAACCCACAATAGTCAATACAGGGTGTTAGGGTCTTGTCTTTTCTGGACAAAAAAAAAAAAAATCCAGCCCCCACAGGAGAGAAGGAGGGTCTGATTTGTCCAGCAGCCACAGAATCACCGATGTACGTCTCCAGGGCCTCACGCTCGGATCTAGACAGGTTGTACAGTATACTTCCAGGTAGCGGAGCTCCAGGAAGGAGGTCCAAAGCACAGTCATAAGGCCTGTGTGGCAGCAAAGACAGAGCTTTGTACTTGCTGAAGACTTTGCGCAAGTTGTGGTATTCTGGTGGAACAGAAGTTAAGTCTACAGTCGGTTCTGGAGTCTTGAGGTCTGATTGGAAGATTGTAAGGCAGATTTTAGGGACTTAGACAGACAGAATGAGCTCCAGCTTTCAAGGCGACTATTAGCCCAATGGACGTGGAGGTTGTGTAGAGCCAGCCATGGAAACGCTAACACAAGCGGGAAGATAGCAACAGGGAAATGGAGGAATTCAATAGTCTCCCTATGTTTACCTGAAGTGATTAGAGTGACTGGGTTAGTTTTGTGAGTAATGGCAGTCAGAATCCTCCCATCCAGGGCAGAGACAGAAAGTGGAGTGGCAAATGGTAAAGGGTTGAGACGGCAGGCCACGCTGGGATCGAAAAGATTCTGTTCAGCCCTCGAATCCACAAGCGCCTGGAGGTCATGAGCTGTGCCCTCACATAAAATAGTTACAGGTACAGTTAAATGAAGAGGATTGTGTTGAAGAGTCGCGCCCACCAGTACTCCTGCCTCTACTGGTGCTGTCTTTTAACCTAGGGCAACTGGAAATTCAGTGGCCGGGGGAACCGCAATATTTATATAAGCTGTTCCTGACCCGACATTGGACATCGGTTCTGGTTCCGGGGTAGTAGACCTGTGTCTGGGGTGAGAGAAAGAGATGGAAGAAGATGGATCATTAGAGTTGCACATGACCCTTCGTCTAGTTCCCTCCTTGCTTCTCTCCCTCAGACGATTAACCAGGCGGATAGCCAAGCATATAAGTTCATCTAGGGTCTCGGGCTCCTCCAAGGGGGCTAGTTGGTCCTTCAAGGAGTCGTTGAAAGCATAATAAAAGGTGCTCTGAAGCGCGGGGGGGTTCCACCCAGATGCAAGTGTTCTAAGTTCAATGGAGAATTCAGAGACAGTTCTCTGACCCTGCTTAATCATCATGAGGTTTCTGGACCGGGCGGTTTGGTTTGAATATCCGCCAAAGGTCTGCTTGAATTCCTTGGTGAACTGAGAGAAAGTGTACCCGAGCTGGAACAGTCCTGGAATCGGGCCTCAGCCCGTCTGAGGGCGTTGTCAGTGAGAAGTCAGAGGACGAAAGAGATCTTGGCATCGTCGTGGAGGAAGCAATCTGGTGAACGGTTGAACACCAGACGACATTGTAAATGGAATCCTCCACAATGACCTACATCTCCTGGGAATTTCTCTAGAATGGGGGAGCTAGCCCCTTGCGAGGTGGAGAAGGCCTGGGAGACTTGTGGAGCAGAGGGGGCCTCTGCAGGTGGAGGGGGAGATGGATCAGATTGAAGGCCAAGTAGCAACTGAGTGAGCTGAGCCAGTTGCTGGCTGGGGATATCTTGTTCGCTAAGGACCCTAAGAGCAGTGTCATGCGAGGAAATTGCGGAGCTCTGTTCCTGAGAGTGTCCGCTGGGTCAGATTGGCCAGATTGTTCAGTCATGATGAATGCAGGGGTTTGACCTAAACGCAAGGACACTCTGAGGAGGTACGGTGTTAAAGGGGTTCATTTACAAGGAAACAAATGAAGGGCGAGACGTGGCACTTGCGATGAAGGGCGAGGTGAATAGGGAACTAACAACCTTGCACTGACGGGCTGGCAACAGGCTACCTTCATCCTCAGCCTGGCGAGGCTTGACAACTTGCACCTGTTGGGGTTCACCCTCCCGCACGGCTGCTGCTTGACGAGCAGCCGGATCCCAACAGTTATAATGAATCTTGGAGGATGTTGGTGGCGCTCCACTGGTGTCTGCAATCATTGTGCAACACTCTTTGAAAAATAACAGACAAAAAAACACAGACTGGATAGTTTTCAGGCTGTTGAATAATAATGATTATAAAAGTTGTTGAAAGAGGCACAGTTTCTATGTAACACAGTAGTCAACAGAAAATTTGGCATTGAACTGTCACAACAAAATGTTGAAAATGAATGAAAAAAATTAAATGGACAATGTTCATACTTTCTCCTGATGAGTAGGTTGTGTTACCAATTGTATGTATAATGTATGATAATTTCCTGAATAGCATCAAAATAAATTAGTAAAAAATTACAGTCTGATTACCTTTAGGCAGAAAAAAAAATTAAATCTAAGAAAACTGCTAAGAATGACAACTATCAATGATAACAATGGTAGACGTCTTTATCATCAACGACAACAACTAACAAGAATATAAACTACAGTAATGAATAAATGATAATGATTATGATGAATTCATACATTAATAAAATAAATAAACTAATCAAAGGTAACTGCAAGGCATGGCATAAGAATCAAATCAAGGAATGGCATAAAAATCAAATCAAGTTTCAAAAATCCAACAAACATGTCATCACAGATGTTGGGGCTGTCATCATGACTATTTTCTTCAAGAGTCCCGATAAAACCATTAGTGCTGCTCTCTAGTGGACACTGAACTGTGACCAAATCAAACGTCACTTCTCTTTTCACCCACCTGGTTTTTGTGCAGGCGGAAAGGGTTCAAGTTCCAGAAATCCAGTGATCAAATATATCCCACAAGTACACTGTAAAGCAAGTCTGTTACGTTATTTTTTTTATATAGTTGTACCGATGCTTGGAATCCATTAATGGAGCTAAAACGAAAAAGAATAATAAAAAACAAATTAAATATTGAGACATATCTTGATCATTATAATTTTCCCATGTGTTTTTCCATGAAACTATTCTTTGCAGTTTCAGTTTAAATGGTTTTTGAACCTTTGGCCCATTGGTCTTTCCATACTGATATACTGAAAATAAAATAAAATAAAATCATCAGGAAACAAAAAGCTGGTCTTTTTTTGCAAGGTATAGATAACATTTGAACCCAGAAAGCAAAACTCAGAGGATATCGTTATGATATTTACCACAACATTGTCTCTGAAAAAGCCAGAGAATGCAATCCCGTATTACAATTTTGTACAATAAAATGTTCCCATTTTTATGAAGCTTGATATCAGCTCACTTTCCCAGTTCTTTTTTTCATTTTTTTTTTACAATTAAATGAATAAGTAGAGGATATAACTGCACAATTTGTAAGAAATGAGAGTAAATAAATAAAACCGAGGGACAGTGGCAACTTCAACAAGGGCAATGCGGATCCTACTGGGAGTAACCTAGGGGGGTACCGGGAATCTGTTTCATAGCACGCTGACAGAAAAGGTGCTCACGCTGCTGCTGTTGCTAAAAATCTTGTCCAGCAAGGACAATGAAGGAGAAAGGTGCCCAGAACAGATTGGGAGAGCACAGATTGGTATTCATTGTCTGATTGTGGTTCAATCAGAGCTGTCATACCCCCCAAACACTGGCGCACACAAACACTCACAAACTGACATTGCCTAAAGCGGAATGCCAAGTAGGGTCGGCTGTTGGACTATTCGTGTGTGTGTGTGTGTGTGTGTGTGTGTGTTTGTTGTCAGGGAGCTAAAGCTGCAGTCACCTAATAGGATGTTGAAAAGGCAGAGAGGGCAGCTGATGCGTTGTTCTCCTCAGCAGTTAAGGTTAGACGACTTCAGCTGAGACAGCCAGAGGGGCGACAAGCTCTTTGGAGGAAATAACATATTAGGAGTTATGAATTTGTCAATTTAGAAAACATTCCCCATAGCCTCACTTAGCTTGATGCATGCAGCTCTTTACATGTTCCTGCATCAGTTTTTCCTGACCCTCTAGATAAGTTATCCCTGTACTCTGTGAAATTTTAGAAGGTTGACCTCCAGTTTTGGTTCCCTGGATGCCCTGAACCCCCCATAGCTCCTTTCCACTCTGATAGATTGTGTTACTAATTCAATTAACCTTGTAATATTAGCATCAATTTGATGACCTGATATGATCAGGTTTCCTTTCTTCCCCGGTCTGTGATGCAACTCACCACTTCAGTTGGTACAGGAACAATATTGCAAGTATGTTCAGGTTGAAAAAGTTCAAGTATTGTGACAAAGAAGGTTTTAGGCCGACAGGCCACTGTATGACCTCTGGTGTTCATCATACTGCAGATACAGGACATTACTGATAATGCAGTTAATAACCTCCGAATTTCATACAACTTTATTAGCTGGCCACAGCTCCTCTCCTGTGGAACCATCTTCCAGTCTCCGTCCACAGGGTGGACACCCTCTCTTTCTTGAAGAATACATTTTTAAACGTTAGATTTCGAGAAAGCTTATAGTTTTAGTTAGAGCCAGGCATGCATCGAGTTATGCAGTTATACTGCCGTAGTGCTTACTCTGCTGAGGGATATCCCATGATGCACTTCTCTCATTCCTCCTACTCGTCCTATCCTGTCTGCACTCATGTCCCTTCATCAATGTGTTATAGGAACCTCATGTCTTCTCCCAACTGCCTCGAGCTCCCCTCTTCCTCGGCAAAAGGCAGTTTTTCCTTGCCAATGTCTAGAGTGCTTGCCCATGGAAAAATGTTGGGTTTCTGAAATTAATTTTAAAGAATGTGGTCCAGACCAGACTCGATAGAAACAAAATCTGACTTGACTTGACATTTTGACTTGAGCATGAATACAAAAACTCAAACTTCTGTTTAAGCATATCCCCCATTTTCAGTAAAGCATTTTAAGATGTATGAATTCACGCACATGAACTTGTTAGGTGTGTGTTTGTATGTGTGTTTTGAGCAGTTGCATGATAATCACATACTTTATCACCACAGGGGAAACCATCCATGACCTCCGCTTTCTCAAGTCTCACTTTTTAAGATGCAGAACGTCTCTGTTACCGGGAAGGTCACTGCTCCTCAAGCCCTAACAGTGTGCTCCACACAGGGGCTAATGTGACAAACTGCTCTCGATGTCTGATAAAAATGATTAGAACTGCGGCTGTGACGACCTGGGGG
>CAAKHD010013985.1:54575-92564 GCA_901007705.1 Fistularia tabacaria
GAGTTTTTTCCTTTGTTGGTTGTTCCTACTTGGGTTGGGAAAACCTATTTTTTTGTTTCCCCCCCCCCCCCCCCCCCCGCTCCCCGGGAACCACTCCAATGAAGACCCCCGAAGTTCACCGGAAAACTTGTGTGCGACAAATAAAAAGTCCCTTTTCATCACTGCACCGTGCACGTCAGACGCAAATATTCTTTAAAATCCGCCGCACCGTTTGACTGAAAAAAATAAAACTCAGAAGAAATGTAAAAGGATCGAAAAGAGCAGTAGCTGTTAGCTTGTCATACATATTAGAACGCTAAATTTGTATGTGCATACGTGTGTGTGCCACAGAAGGATGTATGGATTTTAGCTGCCTGGCTGCCTAAGTGGGACACTCGAAATAGCTCCTCGGGCCCTCACATCAAGGACACACTCGACTGCAAAAATTATCACGTGAGTGCTTTTCTGGGTAGACGTTGGTACAAATTAAAAGTTGTGCATCAGAGCATTTGGGCATTATCACAAGTGCACCTGATATTATTGTTATGTGCTTCCTAAAGGTCCATAGTCTGTCCTAAGGAGTACTTGAATAAACGGAGGGTACTTCGTCTGTCAAGTGTGCGACCATTTCAGGATTGTTTGAATAATTTCACAAGGAAATGTATGTCAAAGAGCAAAACACAAATTTAAAGGAGCACGACAGAAGGCATTAAAAAGAACAATCTTTATTAAGTATGTCCCGGTGAGTGTGCGCCTGAGTGTAACCCACCGTACATATTTATGCCTGGGAACTGCCCATTGCTCAAGCCATCTCTATTTCAGACTGCGGAGTGGAGCCCATCTCTCGCCGCATCGACAGGAGAGAACATTTTTCTAATGAGTTCAACAATTTAACCTGCCGCGGAATCTTCAGTGCTTTTCCTTACTGCAAAACTAATGTTGTTTCTCAGTCAGCTATGTTGACTTTCCATGTTAATTTGTACCAAAGGACCAATAATAATTATTTAAACCACATCCTTGCTTCTGGTACTGACTAACGGAGCTGTAAATTCAGTGAAATTCAAGACGATGCCAATCCACAAATGTACAGATGACACAATGCTTCCACAAACTGCTGCTAGTTAACTTCACGCTGTAAGCACACACAATTTAGACGTGCATAAATCAGCACCTCTGCTTGTTTCAAAGCACTACAAGCAAAGATCTCCACTAAAGAAGACACAACTGTGGAAAGTATGGGAATATCTCCGGCTCTATTTGCCTATGCCATATGACAACCACCTATCTGGCAGCCTGCAAGGAAATAGAAAGGATTTGAATTACAACACAGGTCTGCATTTGACAGAAGTATTTTAATTCTCTCTCTCTCTCTCTCTCACACACTCTCTCTCATCATACTTTTATTAATCCCTTGGAGGAAATTATTTCTCTGCATTTTTCCCATCAAGAACCATAAGCAGTATATACATACACACACACACACACACACACACACACACACACACACACAGAAATTATGCTCTTAACAGAATTCAAACAGAGGCTGAAGTGATTCCACAAGAAGACTTGGGTGTTTTTCATAAAGTTGAAAAGAAGGTAAAAGTAGGTGGGACATTGTGAGCAGGATTATTGTAACAAAATAGGATATACACATGGGACGGAAACTCTTCCAAAGGAAATACAGTGTAGTACAACAGATCAGAAAACCTAAAGAAATAAACAAAAACAAGCAATTGTCATTAATAATAAAGAGCTGATCCGCAAAAAAGGCAAAAAAAATAAAATTGTCGACAGATTCGTGGAGGAGTTTCTAACTATTTTCGGAACACACCAACTGAACAATTAACCTTCAATTATTCGGGAACACCTGTATACAAACTGTGTCACAACGCCCCCCAGCCCTCAGACCTGGGGTGAGAGGCCACACCTTTTAGTGTCTGCCGCAATATATTTATATAGATAGATAGATTTTATTTCCTTATGTTATTTTTTGTCAATTTTGAAGCAGTGAACTCAAAGCAATTTTCATCACCAACTTCATTTTTGCTCTCTGCATGATGTAAATTATTTTGCACACAGATGACCCTCATATTGCTGGCCTTTGATATCACTGGAAGAGAGATGTGGATAGAAAGAACATCTAATCAGCTTCTTTAATTTCAACTCAATTAATTCAACCGTTTGGTTCATATTGATGTGTGTATCGATCGCGGGGGATGCTGGAGTCTATCCCAGCTGTCATCGGACGAGAGGTGGGTTACACCCTGGACTGGTCGCCAGTCGCTCGCAGGGCCGCACATGCGCACAAACAGCCATTCACTCACTCGCTCATTCATTCTGGGCAATTTTCCCAATTAACCTGCATGTTTTTGGACTGTGGGAGGTAACCGGAGAACCCGCGGGGAAAACTCACAGAAAGGTCCTCTAGTCGGAATCGAAGCAGGGTCCTTTGTGCCGTGAGGAAGCGCTAACCACTGCGCCACGGCGCCGCCCTTTATCACGGATCAATAAAGATAATTAATAATACCATATGTGTATGTATATGAAAAATGTTTTGTGTGACTTGCCATTTTTTCCACATAAACTACATATTTTTGCACTTAGAAACTTAAGACATGAGTTTCTTGCTTGGTCAATGCAAATTGTAGCTCTGATTTTTAAGACTCCAGATATTCTCACTTATCTCTCAAATAGAACATTAGTAATGAGGGTTAGTGGAGTACTTAAAGCGGAACCGCACATAAATTAAAAAGTAAATCATCCAGCCAGGAGGCTGTTTTCTGCCCGATCCCCGTATCTTCCCAACATGCTGTCTCTGTGTCATTCTTACAAGATAAAGAGGTATAAAAATAGAGTATCACAGACTGACGCTGACTGTGCAGCTGTGTTGACGTTGGCTCTGTGAGGTGTATGATATCCAGACTTTCCCACAAGGCTTCGAGCATCCCGGGACATATGAGGCGGCGATGTGAGATGAACTGGTTTTACTGGGGCTCGGCTGTGCTTAACTCATGTAGGAAAAAATCATCTCAGTTGTGTCAGAGCTTGGCTGTGCCCCATTTAATCAGAAATCACATTCACATGAATGAATATTAGTTAGTTTGCAAATCGGTTGAGAAGAATGTTATGTCACCTCATACATTTGCACAGTAGATATTATGTGTACACATTGTATTGTTTTTGTGTAAGTAATTGATTGATTGATTGATTTTGTTATTGTTTTTGGACAATGATCAAGGTCTCAACTTGTCACGTTTTTTCTCTTTTTGCCTCCTAAAGATACTTAAGACTATCAAACCATTTATGTTCCAGCTTGAAATACTGATGGGATACTAATCAGTGAAAAACCTGTGGTTTAAACTGGCTGCTTGGTCAAATAGTGACACCAACTCTTGCTTTCATCTGTGGATGTACATCGCAGTATTTTAATTGCCTACCTTCCAATGACTCCAACTGTAACGTGAAATGCAGTACCTTGGACGGGGGTCTTCAATGTTTTTCAGGCCAAGGACCCCCAACCTGATGCAGAGATGGAGCTGGGACCCCCTATTGTTCATATTGTATAAAAGTGTATTTTTCTTAAACTGAACTAAGTGCTATGCATATACGTACCTCGTCATTGTACTTTCATTCAAACAGAACGCACACTCATTGCTTCATCTTTTTTTTTTTCAAATATAGCTTATTTTGAACATGCGCAAGGCACGTGGGTGGGGGGGGGGGCACTTCCATTTATAAAAATAAGAATTTTTTCCACTTGAGGCAATATGTTGGATTCATGTGAATGAGTACTGAAAGAGATTTACATTTGTGGGGAATCAAAATGGGGGAACATATCTTTAGATACGTGAAAAATTTCTCAGCACTCCTGCAATACTTCTGCGGAGCCCTTGGGGTCATGTGATGAGGTAGGCAACCTGACAAGTTGGAAGGAATGGTGGAAGACATGGGAATGGCGTGGTGACCCATCATGAGGTTTGTTTGAGGTTACTAAGAACAGATTGCACACAGTTGGGAACCAGCACCGATCTCTGCCGTCCATACATTATGACACTGTTTGAAAAATTAGTAGGAAAAGAATATGAGCTAGTCAGAAAGGTTCCTGTCTTTCTGGGTGTGGTTTTAATGCCACTTTGTGGGTTAGGCAACTTCTTCATGAATATCATCTTTAAAATTTAGAGCTTCACCACTGCTGTGGTTTGGCTGTACATTTGGCATTTGTCTTGTACTTTCCCCACTCTGTGTCAGTCTCATAGGTTGAGAGATATTTTATATGAAGATGGACTTTTTCTCCACAACAGGTGAATGATAATAATCATCCACCATTTTATATTTAATGGCTCAAAATTCTGGAGTGGGACCTTCCAAGGTCTTGCTGTTGTACCTTAAAAATGCAAACTTAAATGTCCCCTTGGGGTCTAAACTTTCCCAAGGCAATCTTGAAAAATACTTTCAGAATAAGGTTTAAGGTGTTTAGATGGAATATGAGACCGTGCGCGTCACCACCACCATGTGTCAGGGTCAGTTACCGAGAGTAGATGATTCATCAATTCAAGGATCCAACACTTCTCCTGCACCTTTTGAAATACAGTCACACAGAAGAAAAAGGAGTTGACGCAACAGTTGCCTCAAGCAATGTTTGCACTGCATTTTGGACTGACTTAAGGACCACACAGCTCAAGGCAAGGCCTGAGGGTTTTATCCCTGTCGCCAAAATGGCAAAAAGAAGAGTGGAAATTCTTTGGCCTGTTTCCAACAAAGAGATTCCAAGACCACGGGGGCTCATTTTCCATTACAATGCCCCTGGTTGGCACCTATTTTTGGGGGGGAAAAGTATCTCAGAAGATATTCTTTTTGACAGTCTATAGTCATTTAGAGAGGGGATCTGATAACCAGTGCCTTAAAAGAAGGTCTCTC
The DNA here is from genome assembly GCA_901007705.1 of Fistularia tabacaria. Taxonomy (NCBI): domain Eukaryota; kingdom Metazoa; phylum Chordata; class Actinopteri; order Syngnathiformes; family Fistulariidae; genus Fistularia; species Fistularia tabacaria. Next base: position 59,472 of record CAAKHD010013985.1, read on the forward strand.
AAATGTAGACACGATGTCACGCTTGATGTTTGTGAACGCTTTGAGGTAACAATGCTCTCAACACAAAACAATTTGAAAGGCAGCTGAATCCAAAAGCCGAAATATGCGGCAGACTTTAAAAAAGAAGCATTTATGAACCCACACACTGTCCTACATACATAAGACAGCAGACAGCCCACAAACAAGAAAACTTTCCAAGCTGTTGGCAACAAATGCTGGGAAGCAGATCTTTCTTTTCTGTAGCAGAGGAGTTGATGGTGAAGGACTCTCGGCAATCTGAAGGTGTTAAGAGGGTTTGATGTGACCTGTGTGCGGAAGATTTGAGGAGAGATACAAGAAGATGGAATACAACGTTCCTGTGGGTCAAAGATGCACGGCCCCGGACTTTCACCACCTGCTGAAATGGACCATTTACCAGTCTCTATGAGTTCTTCTGACTTTTTCATGGTTTGACATTGATATAAGATATGTGATATATATGACATTTAGGGCCAATGTACCTTTTGTATTTAAAGTTCATTCAACCTAGACTCACAAGGTAATCTTTTTCATAATCTTGATGAAAATTAATTTGCGGAACGAATATGTATTCAGGGTCAAATGGCAGAATTTGTAAAAGGCTGGGGTAGATTTTATGATTCCACAAGAGGGTTTTCTCCAGACCAGCCTGATAAAATAAACTGAAATTGTATATCAACACTTCTCTTGGGCTAAAAAGCCAAAGTTGTCGGGGTAGTGATTTTCAACTTTATGGAACGATATATGGCATTAGTTATTTATTTACTTTTTCCAAAACAGCTGCAATGCTCTCCTTATCAAACTGAGTGACAGTTTTTGAATCGAGGACGGATGCTGTGTGGCAGCACACGTTATTGGCAAGCAACAGACTGAACAAAATGACTTTAAATGTGGCAATGTTATGTTGATCACCAGGCCTTAATAAGCCGATAAATTGTTGTATATTGTGGTGGACACTGAGGGGCGTGGCCTCTCACGCCACGAGACTGGGGGCTGGGGGTGTGGCTTACACCGGAGGGTTACATGCATGCGCCCCGGAAGTACACAGGTTGTCGTGTAGTGTTGCGGTGGTGCTCGATAATAAAGATAATCTCTCATTCAAGACTCCAAGGCTTCGTCATCGATTATTCCTCACCGAGCACCACAACGTTAGGTATTAGATTTCAGGGCTTGATTGAGGTCTCGTAGCTTATTTCTAATTCAGACAGCTTCAAATCATGCGTACATTTTATTCAGCGATTGGTAATGAATGGACAATTGAAATGATAGGGCTCTAAAACAAAATACTGTACAACATCATTGTCAAGACAATGATAGGATATGCTGATGAAATAGCTTATAATTATGAACATTGACAACTATTACTGTCATCTCATCTTCTCTTTGTCTTTTCTCGGTCTGTCTCTATCTGACTGTTTAACACCTGTTTAACTGTGTTAAGAAATGTGATTTTCGCTGGCAGTAAATATGAGACTAACTCATTGAACCGCCTGGATATTAATTCACATTTCAAAATGCAACGGGCAGAGTCACGTTCAATTTTTCGTAAAGTTTAAGAAAGTAATGTGAAGAGATCCCTCACTCACTCTGAGAACTTGCTCTTTTCCCATCCATCTCTATTCTGTAATACCAGTTCAAATGCTCATTTTGCCTGTGGACACTCAAACATTTAATAATATGAAGCAGTGGATTAACTGTCTGTCACTGCAAGCAGTAAATTTTTAATATGAGTAGCGCTAAAGCGGAGGCTTAGAATGGCGAGGTAGCCTGGTGGTATATATATTTTGGTGGAGTGGCGAAACTGTGTTGACCTCAGTATGGTTCAGTCACACTGACAAAACCCATTAGATAACACATGAATACAGCGCCGAACAAACACACAAAACGGACCTACACGAACATGCCCACAAACAAGGAGACGCTACAAAAAGGTAAAAAAAAAAATTACACACACGAAAGAGACACATTCTGATGAAAGACATAACATGACAGTCAGCAGAATCAGTCTTTGGATACATGAGAGGTGAGTCAGTAAGCCCAATTAAACGTACCTCTATTAGTGCGTGCTCACACACACATACACACACACACTCACACGTACACACACACACACATACTCACACATCCACATGCAAAACACTCATCCATATTAAAGGGACGGCTGAGTCATAACAACCTGGGAGCCCCTGCGGGAAAGCAGGGTGAAGAATATTTTTACAAAGTGAAAGTGATTCTACTAGTACACATCCAGTGGAGGTATCTGAGTGCCTCTTTGTATCTGTGTCTATCCATGTCTCTGTCTGTGTCTGTGTCTCTGTCTCTACATGTGACTGGATTAGTAGTTTCAAGTCCAACAAGTAGTTAGAGGTATGTATCTAGCAGACCAACTGTACTGTTTTATCCTCATAGTGATACATGTGCTGGTTTACTTTAGGCCCGTTATCAACCTCCCATGACCGAGAGTACCCAATAACCACATAAAAGGATCCTAATTCATTGAAATGCAAGGAGAAATTGCAGGTAAGGCATACAGAGTTGAAATTGATATTAAAACTGTATAATGTGTGTATGCGTGTATGTATAGTCGACTTACACTGTACTTGATAGTGCTGTTATTTGAAAAAGAGCATAAAAAACCATTATGTATTATATCTGTTTGCTAACTAATATGTGTCATGTGTGTTCGTGTTTATTAGCATCTATGATCATTTATGGGAATGCATGATAATGCATGATTATGGGCAGTCATTTATGTATGAACATGTTTAAGAGCCAAGCCACAGTGTGGAGCATTCCGTTAACCTGAATTTTGTCAGCAACAAGAAATAACTGTCAGAAAGTCATCTAGGTAAATACCAGTCAGATTGAAAATGTGTTGAATGAAAATGTAACATTTTCATTCAACACATTAAACAATATAGATGTTCTTTTCTACATGCATTCTACTTTCTTAGTCTGGCAGAAAAAACATTTCCATCCTCTCACTTATTGTAGCCTCCTACAGCATAAGTGTGTCTCTACTCTACATTCAATTATATACTGTCTGGGAAGAGGATTTTTCACCCAAATCCACTCTGCAGTGTCAGCTCCATGAGGACTGACACGGTTGGTCTCGCATCTCTATGATCTGATCGTCTTGACAAATGACATATTATCGATAGTTCTTCACTAAACGGTGGCAAAATGCAGTCTGAGTAGTAGGGAGTGCAAGTAACAGGACGGGAACTATAAAAAGCTTTACCTCCTGTCACATCAGACATCAAATGACTTATAGACAAATAACCACATGGTCAAGGCAGTTGTTTGCCCCCGGATAGTTAAAATCACAATTTGTATAATTAAGGAACCTCAGCTATCTTACTTACTGGCCAGCCAATCATCTAAATGTATTCGTGTCTTGAGGATGTCTTCAATGTGACCATTGTCGCTCCAAAGTATTATTGCGACTTCTAAATCATGCACCTTCGTCTGAAAACCTTATCATCTGATTGACCTGCTGAAGCTTCATGGGACAATAAAAAATGACGGTCAGCACATTTTCAATGGCTGTTTTCAAGCAAAGTCTTTAGAAACAGATGGCTGCAGAAGCAGCAGAGACCCAGCTGTTTGGACGAGCGTGTTGCGGTCCAGCAACGGAGACATAATGTGTGTAGAATCAGCGTCAATGTGTGAGGAAAGATTTTTAATTTGTTTGAAATTAGACGTGAATGTGGATAAATGCCTTTTTCTTTGGCTGATAGTTCCGCAGTTGGCTGGCAAACTGGAAAAAAGATTGAGAAAATCAGAAACCCCCATATTGTTTCTCCTCATGAAAAGATAGCCATCTGTTGCTCCTCTCATCGGCGGGAAAATAACAGATATATAACTGCAATAGAATTATAGAAGCTTAAAATGTTTTAAAAGGCTATATAGACAAAATACATGCATTATCAGCACATCAAATTACATAGGAACAGTAGAAAAACAGGAGCAATGGTTTTCAAAATTGGCTGCCCAGGTGAGTTATTGCAGATCGGTTGTGTGTTGTTACTCACCAAAGTGCACAGCAGCATTACAAACAGAGAATAGGACATACGTTTATGTTTACTGCCGGTGGTATTATGAGTCCAGCATTTATTTATTCTGGCTATCACAGACTCAGTGGCAGGAACGATGCTTAGTGCTGCACCGTGGCGCATTTAGGCGGAATTAGTTTCCCGTTGAAAGTACTTCTTTCAACTGCCAAATGAAAGACACGAAGCAGTTTCACTACAACAACGGGGCCTTGACGATTAAGTGCGCAGAACCACAGTTTAACACAGCAAAAGTAATTTGTAATAACTGGCAATAATACGGTTTCATTTAGCAGGCACTCTTATAAAAAGCAAAGTACCCCCGGCATTATTAAAACAGAGGATAACTAAACTTGCACAGTAACTACCGAAGAGTATGAAAGTATGTAGTGTATATGACAAAGGGCATTGCACAGGAAACAAAAAGAGGACTATTACGATAATTGTTTAAATTCCTTAATTATGCAGTTCATTAAGTGCAGAGGTATTTGTAACAGACAGGTAATACATATTTTCTTTCAGATTGAAATAGCATCAGCAGATCAGACGAGGTTTAATAATTCATTTTACCTCCGGATACGACAGAAGAGGAGAGTCTGGTTGGTAAATGAGGAAGTTGAATTTTGGTTGGGCAGTTTTTAGTTGCTGTCTTGCAAGTGACTGCCAAGACTTATATGAAAATATGTTGCAACAGCAACTGGGAGGCATGAGAGATGTGACCAGCGGGGCAGTGTGTTTCGTTCTGGGCTAGTGGCAAACTAACAATGTTAAAAAGTATGTTTAAAAACTTTGCTGAGTTAATGGCCGAAGAAGGGATACATATTAATGTTGTATTTATGTATATATTTATTTATGTATGACAAGAGTTAAAGCTAATGGTAGTTACATTGGTGTCTCTTTTGCCAAATCAGTATCCTGCTGGAATAGCACATCCACTCGATGATATTAAAGCAATAAACCAATATAGACCAAGAGTATGCAGTCATCTGAAAGGGAACGGCAGCTATTCTTGACACAGCAAAGCTTTTGAAACCTCTGTGGGTGATCGTTCAGATTAAGGTGGTGTCGACTGAGAATATAAGGGGCTTCAGCAGCGAACCATGGGGAACCCATATGAATATATCATGTGGTTTTGACATCGAATGTCAAAACATATTCCATTATATCTTATTATGAAAAATGAATGACCATGACAGATTGTTTACAAAAAGTCACCCACAAAAGTTTTTTAGGTATGTCTTGTTTTGACGGTGATCATGCTGGTTCAAAGTCCAGCCACGCAGCAAGAACATTCCTAGTTTGAGCAGTTACTTTTCACATGGATTCTATGTGTTCTTGCAATGTGTGGGTGGGTTTTTTTCTTGGCTCTCTGGTCTCCTATCACCATCCCACAACAGTCCATTGGTTGATTAAATACTCCGAATTGTCTGGAGTTGTAAAAGGTTGGATGTCTCTATATGTGGCCCTTTGATCGACTGGCGACCTGTTTGGGTTAAACCCTGCCCCTTGCCCAATGTCATCTGGGATAGGCTCTATCCCTCCCACCCCCCAACCCTTTGTACAAAAGCAGTGCAGACAATGTGTGATTAAATTAAGCTTGATGTTTCTCGAAATGACCTCCCAGCATTAATTTTCACAGAGAGGACAGGTACACCCTGTGGACCAGCTCTTCATCACAAGACCACATTCAACCACTCATTCCCATTCACAGACAGTTTTCAATTTCTGTTGACCAACTGACTGTTTTTGGACTGTAGGAAGAAACTGGATAGCCTGGACAGAACCCGGCCAAAACATGAGAAGAACACGCAAACGTAACAAAGAAAGGTAACTGTCAGCACCCAGATTCAAACCAGCAGCGTCCGTTAATTAGAGCAAACGCTGCGGGAGAGTGCAACACAGAAGCTGATACCAGTCAACAATACAAATCAATACAAATTAAAACCTCAGCCGATCTCAACCTTACAACTTCATCTTATGAAGATACATCCTTATATAGCCTGCAGACAAAAAATAATTCCATTTAAATTGCAATTATTAATTAAAAGGGTGGATAAACTCTATTTACATCTACAAATGAACATATATACAATACTGTACCGGTGCAATGCTTTAGCCTGTCTTCTGCAGGACTGTGCAAATGTACCCTGTCTGCTGGGTTCCTACAGAGGCCTGGTAAGTCTTTATACATAAAAGCATAATTGAGTTTTTAAAGGGACAGAAAAAAAAAAAAAGAATTTGAGGGAAATCGCTTGCTGACACATTTCTTTCAAACGGAAGGTGATTGCAAGCACAAAGTTTAAGATTAGTTCATCCGAAAATGAGCAGATTGAATGAAGAAATGAGCCTGGGGCGTAATACCTTTGTATCGGTATAAATGTTCACCGGAGCTTCAATGTCCCATTACGTCACATCAATCACTGATCTGACATTTAGCCATGAGAGACGGGGTTAATTTGTGGGGGGGGTTGAAAAGCCTTTTCAAGTGTTACATTTTGCACGTTGAATGGCAATTCCGAGATGAACATGATACGACTGACTCTGCAGTAACTTAGATTATGAAACCCTAACTGCCTTCAAAAGACAGTACCTAGACTAGCACATTGTAACCGCACAGTGATTTTGTCACAGTTAGATAGATGACAAGAAAACTGTGAGTGTGGAGAGGAGAATAATCCCTAAATTAAGATTATGCTGAACAGTCTAATATAAAATGAGGCAATGGTCCTATTTACACCTCAAAATAAAAATGTTGAAAAAAGGCCTGACAGCGCAGTGGTTAGCACTTCGGCCTTACAGCACAAAGGACCGTGGTTTGATTCCGACTGGAGACCTGTCTGTGTGGAGTTTGCATGTCTGCGTGGGTTTCCTCCCACGGTCCAAAAACGTGCGGCAGGTTAAACGGAAAAAGTTTGTGAAATCGCCCAGATATATTTCCCCTTGATCTTTTTGGAAGATTGCATCATTAGAGGAACTGAATGACAGAAATACATATCTTTTTGAGCACCTAAGTCCACATGAACTACTTTGTACGCGTAAACTACCCGAAACTTTTCCATTAGAAGTCCGAATGATGAAAGTAATTAATTAAATAAATGAATGACGTCACAAAGTATTTTAACTTATAACTCCTCTTTGCCCAAGTTGGATATCCGGTTTCTCGCAAAGCAGTTTCATACGAAAAATACTCATAAAATAAATCGGCGATATAAAAAGAAAAAGTTCACAGGTACGATCTTGAAACCAATATTTAATTTTTTTTTCAAGAAAAATTACAAAATCTTTCCCACCAGGCTTCTGTTGTGTTAGAAAAATATTAGACAAACTACTGACACAAAGATAAGATAAGATAAGATAAGATAAGATAAGATAAGATAAGATAAGATAAGATAAGATAAGATAAGATAAGATAAGATAAGATAAGATAAGATAAGATAAAGGAAAGTACTGATGGCTATTGACTGTTCAAGTTTGCTTTTGTTGTTTTGTTTTGTGTTGTGTTTTGGTGAGGTGGGGGGCTGCTTTGTGTACGTGCATGTGCGTGCGTGTCTGTGCGATGCAGATGGCTTGAGGAAGCAGCAGCCACTGGCAGTGTCAGAAACCATCTTGTCAGGATGGGTTGGGTGAAGGGGGGGGTTGAAGAGGAGGGAACACAGCGGTGGAGATGAAGGAGCTGTAGGAGCTACGGTGTGGAGAGAACAGCATCCTTCCATGAATCCTAGACTTTATGTGCTGGCATGCTACAAGAAAAACTCCTTACCAGCATTTATTTATTCCTACAGCAGAAGTAATATCACAGCTTGCAGTGCCTGAGCTCCCTCTTGAGGTACGCAGAAGAATCTCTAAAAAGAATATATAAATTAAATAAAATTATTTGAATGATGTACCACAAAAATACTTAACTGTTGAAAAAGTGAAAAACAAAAAATTCCACCGTGAGATTAGTGAACTGACCATCCTGTAATGTTTGCACTTGCAGATCCCAGCCGTAGCCGTGCCTGTTCGCAAATATGCACGTGCATTTACAAGCTGTAAATGCAAACTCTTATTGCAGCAGCGAGAATTAGGGTATTTGCAAAAGTTACCGATAAGATATCAATCTTAACTACCAAATATTTGGTCACTGTTTGAGCCATGTCGGTGTGGAAGTTTGACACACTCATCTGCAGGAAAAGATACGATACATTTCTTGATCGCTACATTTGACGATGAAAGCAAAGTTGAGCTGCTATGGGTTGGATAATTAGTTTTTTCTGAAATTCAAATGTTTCAATCTTCGAATGTGTCCTTTTTGTTTTACATTGTGGCGTTATTACATCGGGCGCAGCTTCTTGCCAGCGGCTACAATTTAGTTTTTGAGGGAAGTGAAGCAGAGCACAGCAGAGTCTCTGTGACTGCCTGACCAATCAGCTCAACATTTCGACTTTGTGCACAAACTTTGTCTAAGTAGCGGTTGGCCATGGGGGGAAAAAACAGGATGGGGGGCAACAAGGTGGGAGAACAACAGAGTTGAAAGGATGAGACAGGAAAGTGTGGGAAGAGGCAGGAGAGGGAAGCAGTGCTTAGAGGTAGACAAAACCTAGGCAGAAGGAAAGTAAATAGATGATAAAATAAAAAAGAAAATTTGCTCAGGGGATGGAACAGGATAGGAAACACAGGATAGAAAAGAGGAGTCAGAAATGGCACGGACAACTGGAGGTTTTAAATAGAGATCCTTCGCGGAGCTAATTATCCAGCTTTTCAGCCCCCTTGTTTGTGTTCCAGGTTTCTTTGCGTCATGTTTGAATTTCTTCTTTTCATACATTTGATCCCTTGTCACGGCATCAGTGAAGTAAGAACATTGATTGTTAACGTGTTGTTTTTCTACCATTACATTGCAATACATATCAGCAGTCACAGAATCTGAAACAATGAAACTGCCTAGCCTGAAAAAACGAATACATATTTGATAAGCTGTGATTCTAAAGAAAGCATGTCTCAGTCTAGAGTCTTAACACTTCAACCTTTCATGTGGTTGAGAAAAGGCAAATTAACACAATATTCTATCATTACGATTTCAAAGGTAAGATTTGTCGAATGGAAAGGAGCTGTAATTAAACAAAAGTGCCTGTCAGTTAATAAAAATGCAAACAGTGTTTTGACTATTGAGTGTAAAACTGAAGAAGCAACAATCAGAAAAGTGCAATATGCATAATTATAAGCAATTTTACAAATTACCCCATCATTTTAGTTGGAGACGTATGTCATTCGCTTCACACTTTCCTGAATTTTTCCCTAGATTTTAGAGAAAAAGTTCCTCTGGTTTCCTGCAATTGCATCAGGGCAAACACTGTTGTGTGCCCTGTCGCCAACAGTCAGATTGTATCTAATTAATCTATATCTGCAGATCCGAGCTGATTAGTCATACAGCAAACGTTACCAAACTCTCTCAGGGGGTCCAGCATCATTAGAGAGAAAATGTATAACAAACACAGGCGAACACGCACACACACAAACACACACTCACACACACTAGCATGACATTTCTACAGTACATGATTTTTTACAATATTTTTCAGATAAATTATGGTTGTGAGTTTGCATGCTGGAGCGGTGATCAGCGTTCCTGTCTCAAGGTCCCCTCTTTGATCCCGGCACGGGAACCTCTGGGTGGAGCTCAAATCTTCCCGTCATGCATCCCGCGTTTCTGTCCAAACTGCTTTTAACTGACAGTCCTATAACATGCAATGGGTTATACTATGTAGCAATTTTGATAGTCAGGGGAACGGGCCACGATTGACCCGCCCCTGAAATTATATCAGCTGGGATTGGCTCCACTACACCAACTATATAGAATAAGCAGTTATAATTTTATATATATATATATATTTTTTTTTGTGCTATCTTTGTGTAAATGTGTATGTATATATGTGTATGTGTATATTGTGTATCTTATCTTATCTTATCTTATCTTATCTTATCTTATCTTATCTTATCTTATCTTATCTTATCTTATCTTATCTTATCTTATCTTATCTTATCTTATCTTATCTTATCTTATCTTATCTTATAAAGGATGAATAATACAATAAGTGGTTGTACACAATTTCCTCACTTTGGACAATGTCAATATTATAACTGTCTCATTTTAATGTATTTGAGGAGTTCACATTTACCCCTTAATGGTAAATAAGTATATTCCTCAGAAAAATTTTAATATTTGAATTCTATTCCGCTGGACAATGTGGTGGGGAAGAGGGAAGTCTGTGTCTCTCTGCTTCGGTTGCTGCCCGCCGTTACCTGAACCTGGATAAGCGTAAGAAAATGAATGGATGGATGAATGGAATTCTATTTCATTATCATTTGAAGACTTTATTTGCAATACCGTGCTCTAAGTCAATGTAAAATTATGAAACAGTTAAAAGATTTTGCCCCTCGTCTCGCCTGATGCCAGCTGGGAAAGGCTCCAGCATCCCCTGAGACCCTGAGTAGCATAAGCTGGAGAGGATGGATGGATGGATAGTTTGTGCCTTTACTGCATCATGTCTATTTGGATAAAGGTGAAAGTAGAGGACTCAATAAAGAGCCCTGGAGGACACAAAACTCATTTCAAAACAGAAATGTACTTGACTCTTACCAGTATTTCTGTCAGCGTAAAGAGTTCGAGAATTATTTTATCCCTCTCTCAAAGACCTGTTTGTCTGATTTTGAAATCTGCAGTTTGAGACGACTGCGCGAGACGTCACGCTTGTGTTGTTGGTTTCAACAGACAGAAAACGGCCCAGCGTACTTGGTTTAGACATCAAATCGAAGGCAGGAATGTGATGTTGTTGAGGAGAAGAACGAGAAAAAAAAATAATAATACTGCTGCTTGTCTCTACACTGATGTAATTTCTTACAGGATTTTAAAACATCTTGCAATTCTCTTCCTAAATAGCAGTTCTTTGTAGGCAGTTATGTTTTTAAATTATTACCAATGATGCAATTTTGGTGGTTTTCTTTGTCTGGGGTTGGTGTTTCAAACCAGCTTTTCCCATTTAGATAAGATTTAACTGTATAAATCCTGAAAACCACAATGTTTTTCCGCACACATCTATGAAATGTTATGAAATGAAAACCTTTAGGTTCCAATTTTATATTTTTTATATTTAAATTTTTAATTTATTGATTTCTATCATTTTACTTATTTCATTGACCTTAACATTCATGCACATATATAATACATACAAAAAAAGGAACGTTTATTGATTCATTTTTCCCCTTAAAATCTGTTCAATTTGGCTTGACAATAAGCTGAGAAGCTCCTCTGTCATTCATTCTCTTCCCAGCCAGATCACAGCTACGCCTTCATTTTCCATCAGAGTAATTAAAGTAACTCAGATTTGCGCATTGTGCCAAAAGAAAAGATATAAGGATAGAGGTTTAAGTTTAATGGTATTTATGATTTAATATGGGATGTAAATCAGCACAATATGTATATATTCGTATGTAAAGTCTGTTTTTTGGCATGTGTATTGTAATTTTTCTTACATTTCAGGTTCTGACAGAAAGACTGAGGTTTGAGCTTTTGTTCCTTCGTTGGGCCTCGATACTGTCTGTTCTGCTCTCAGGGTTGTGGGTGCTGACTGGAGCCTATCCATTCTGTCATTCGGCGAGAGGTGGGGTACACCCTGGATCAATCCCAGGACCGCTTAGAGACGCATAAAACCGTTCACTCACTTGTTCACGGCAATTTAGGGTCATGTTTCCGGACTGTTGGAGAAAATCGGAGAACTGGAGGAAAAACCCACACAGGCATGGGGAGAACATGCAAACTCTCCGCAGAAAGGCCCCCTGTTGGAATCGAACCAGGAACCTCCCTGTGTGTATTGCGGAAGCGCAATATCAGAAGCTTTAATGGCACGTAACTTGCGTTTTTCTCTGTACGCTGGTGCAGTTTTATTCACGGCGAAAGTAATTCACAGTCGGTGATGTCACCCTGAATGGCCTATGTCTGTGATGGTGCTCTTGAGCACAGTTTTTATGCAAACAAACATAATCGATGTGATTTCTCCATCTTGACAAATGCAATGCAGTTGGTCGCTCCCTATGATGTTCACTGAAGATGCCACTGCAGTGGGAAGAGACATTCCTCGTACAAATCCAAGATCACATTCATAAAGGTGGACACACTTATTAATGCGCTCGACAAAGAAAAAAAAAAGCATCAGAAGTTCAAAAAATCTTTAAACCTAGTTTTGAGCTTTTGACTTTTCCTGAAAACAGAAATGATCAGATATGATTCTGCTGTTCCATGAGAGAGAAGGGAGCAACTGGAGCTTTGCTCTAAGTGGAGCTTGCATGTTCATCCAGAGCCTGTATTGGTTTTCTCAAGGTACCCGTCTTCCTCTGAGGGTCCAAAAACAGTTTGTTAATTGAAGCTCCGTAATCCTCTGACGCTATCTACTGTATCTACGTGTGAATTAAAAATGAACTGATGGATTTCTAGTGTGCGGCACTGATTGACGGGTAGTCCATTCAGGCTTAACCCTTCCTCTCACCCAATAACAGCTATGATAAGGTCCCAACGGTGTGTCGGAAGGAGAGGGAATGAATTAATGCAATTGTTGAGAAAACAACAACAACACTGATAATGAATGTAATGAGTATCATATATTCTATAAAACGGTTCTTAACATAGTTTGAAATGTAGATTCGCTCGGGAGTTTGTGGGACACGTATTCATGTTTTAGAAGATACCACATATATATACATACACACACATATGTATACAATATATATACTGTGTATATATCATAGTATCCTCCATAACTCTTTTTTGAGCGTGACACATTTACGTCTAAATGGGCTTGTGTGTGCGCAGACTGAAAGTCCTTTCTCCTCACATCCAACTGTGATGAATGAAGAAAAAAACAAGAATATATGTTTAATCCAATCAATTAGGTTGATTTTGTCTCTTCATATCCCTGTTTTGTCCACTTCAATCACTTACTTCTCTTTATCCCTCTTTGTCCTTTTGTTTTCCTCCTCCGTCTTTCTCTGCGTCATCCCTGTTTTCTTTTTCTGTCAATCCCGCTGTCAGTTCGCTGAACTTTTTGACATGCTATGAGTGTGCGCTCGTCTGCATGTGTGCGTCACTGTGTGTGTAACTTTGTGATGACATCAAAATAGGCTACACTTGAAATAATTTTTGTTTATTTGTTTTTTATTTTGCTCAAAGGCCAGGGGGTTTGAATGTCCCTCCTCCAAAGGAGAAGTGTCTTGACCCACAATCAAACGTGTGAGAATGCAAGACAAAATCCCCACTACCACACACACACACACACACACACACACACTCACACAGACACTTGTCAAAAACACCTCAGTCGATGCATCTTCATGGAAACACACACTTTCTGCCTTGAATACACACAAATCCCCAGGCAATAAATAACTGTTGGCTTACCATCTTTCCTCACCAACACAAACAGAGGTGACAAAATGGCCATCGTTGAGGCATATCAGTTACAATACATACACAGACGGACTTGAGCCATGCCAACACACAGACTACCCCAACACACTTGCAGGAGCATAAGCTCACACACAGTGGTACCCAGTATCCCATGGCTGATCGCACTTTCAGAGCAATGTATGAGTTTTCTTGTTTTACAAGCAAAAGCGCAAATGAAAGATTTTAAATGACGCCCTTGACCTCCTGCAACCCCGAGTCCTTATAAGAGACCGTAATGTTTTGAGTTGTCCAGAAACATGATCTCACAGGTTGGTTCATCTGATTGTCAAGGAACAGGAAGTGGTTAGCAATTGCACCTGTATGCAATGCATTCACACATGTTGTATGAAATGCTAGCTAAGCACCAAGACAAACCAACGGCAATGAAGATTGACCAACTGTCAGTTTGAACACTTACTTGGAGTTCCTCATTGACAATGTGATGAGAAGGCATTGCTTAACTGACATTTGCCAGGGTACCGAAACAGATTGTCCAGGGAGCACATGTATCATGGCAGGAGCGGCCAAGAATTGAAACGGGAAGCTGCTGAGTAGGAAGTTGCCTCACAGGAAATGATTCGATGACAAAATTAGATTGAGATAATGAATTAAATAAAATAGAATAAAATATCGCAAACCTTAAATATTGTGCAGCAAGGAAATCATTTTTCAACCTGCTGCTTAAACCAAGAATTAAACAGAGAAAGTTTAAATGAACCTGGAAAGACATGGACTTTAAGGCAACACACCTGAGGTTTGGAATTTAAGCTAATCACTGGCATTTAAACCAAGTGCGGGGCTAAATAAAGCCACAGCAAATGTTGTTCAGCAATAACATGATGTAGCGCAGTTTTCTTTCATTACAGCTGTTAAAGACATGGCAGAGTCCACTGGTGACACTTGCGAAAAAGAACCCTTGCCACCGAAACACTTGGCATCAAAGGGGACATTCTGGATCCAAGTGCAAATCCTGGTGCTAATCCTGCATCTTTACAGGCTTAAAGAGTGGGACACACTCTCACTGCAGCCACCTGAGACCCTGAAAAGCCTGAACAGCTGCAAGACTGCAACTGCAAATGGGAGCGGTGTTAGTAATGTAGATGTATGTAAAACTCCTAGATGAACGGAAAGGATTATTCCTTTAATTGTTAAGTGTTGGATGTTTGTGCTCCATGTAAAGAATTTATCTGCCTTAATCCAACTGCAATTAAGTGCTACATAAACTGCGTATATTTATCCTGTTTATTAATGACGGCAATGTGAATTTGCACACAAACACTTCTAGATAGAGACTAATACATACACTAAGTGTGAAAAAAAAATGAACACAGATTTATGCAGCCGTCACTGAGGGCATAACCTTGCTCATAACGGTTTGCCACAAAGGCCTGGATAGTCACTCATGCAAGGAGACTACATTGCATGTTCAATAAATCTTTAGAAATCATTGTCACTTCGCTCCCATTTCTTGACTTACTATATCAAAAACGCACAGTCATAAAGGCGCGGAAAAATTGTCTCTGACCTTTGACCCTCCCCATGACCTGATACTATTGATCGCCCTTGACAAAATCATGCTAACATTTTTTTTAACATCTCTGTAAAGGTTGAGCTCGCAGCAACCCAGACGTAGCGGTGTAGCTGCATGGATCTAATTGCTGGCAAGATTATCATTTAATCGTAGGTGACTTTATTTTCTTGTTTCTGACATTATGGACTGTATATAATGAAACTCTAAATGCAGATGATTTTATTGAATCGATGTCATGTATCAACCTCTGGATAAATAAATATGTTACTTCACCATTTGTCAAAATGTATGGTTCAAAAGAGCTTTTGATACTCTTGTTAATTGATTGATGAGTTTGTCTACCAATAAATCGATCTAAATGGCAGCACCTATGCCCTCTCGGAGGCAGGTGCATCAGCATTGGAGGTGTCTGGTCTCCGTAGTAACATGATATCACTTTTGCCAACAGGAAGGTTCAAAATGCATCAAGCAGCTAATGAACTTGTTAGACTACCTTTTGCTTTTGACAAGCGAACAACAAAAAAAAAGGAAGGCGGAAACTAACCTGCGACAAACCCCTCCCACCTCTCCCTTCACAACATAGAAATGTTTAAAAACGAGTTAGATCAAGCATTGCACGCAGAAGATAGCCATGCCTACATATCCATACAAAGACACAGATACACCGGTATGAATCTATTCAGTTTTAACTTGGATGTTCAGCCAAAAATATCAAACAGGTATTTTAACACAGTTTATCACATTCAACTTCTACATGTTGATACAAACAGCATACAGTCTCGAGCGCCCGTAAAATATCCTCCATTGCCATCTCACAGACTATTATCTTAAAATTTGCTTTTATTTGGTCTAGATTAGAAGGACCTGAGACCAGCAATTTTCAAAATGTGACGTACCCCTACCCCTGGGCGCACCAGAATGAGAATGTGTCAGTGTTATCGACCGGAGATGACATAACTTTAATGTTATACATACGTGTTCCCTGAATCACCCATCCATGCACTTCCAAGATGGAGGACCCTGCATTGGATGCAATGACGCCTTCTGCTCCATGGGACGGTCATTAAAAAAAATAAAAATAAAATAATTTTTCAAATTCCGGTCTAACCGCATCTTAAACACCGCCTTCTAGATGAGAGCTTGAATTCCACGATGCTTGGATGATAACTCACGGGCAAAAGGGACAAAGGCACACATGCGCACGCGTATGCTCGACGCTGAGACGCATTCGCAGACATAAAACACGAACAAAGCACATGTCAGTTACATTAAGTTCTTGCCCCTTTGACTTTGAAACAGATTTCGATTCACGTACGTCATCAGATCAACAAGCTCAACCTATTTTTATTGGTTTCTTTTTTGGTTTTTTTTTGGGTGCAAGACAACTGGAAAATACCCTCCCGCATTATCTTCACCAAACCTGCCAAACATGGGACTCTGACGAGACAGTTGATCACCCCCCCCCCCAAAACAAAAAAACTCATCTATGAATCAACATATGGAATTAGGGCTCCCTGTTTGTATAATTCAGCTGGACCTCTGGCCATACACAAAAAAGCAGACCAATTGGCTTGACAAATTGGAAAACAACTTTTCACCGGAGCATTTTACATTATTATAATGGTGCCCGTGAAGTTGAAATGCATATTATACCTATTTATGTTTTTCAAGAAAAAAATGATTTTTTTCTGGTCTGTGCCGAGCACAAACATTAACACAGTTTAGTTTCACTCACTGCAAAGATGGGTGCTGGATTTTACACGCAATCACACACAGACACTCACATATACAAAACCTTCTTCACAGTGCAACAGGGTCCAAAGTTGTGTTTCAACTTTGTTTGTGAATACTGAAAAATTGTTGGACAAGGACAAAAGTTGCAAGTGTAACAATCAGTTCAATGACTAAAATGGAGGTTTCAGTATTAAGTTGAATATTGTACTGACAGCAGGAACATTGGAAAATGAATGAGCCTTGCTCAGCAGGTTCAATTTGATGAGATGAATTGGAAAAGAAAAAGAAAAAAGAAAAAAGAAAAAATCAAGGAAGCTTGTGGATGCATGAAAACATTTTATACACAACCAGGGGACAGAGCCACATATATATAATAATAGTGATAACAACACTAACTGGAGCATTTGACCGTCTATGTTGTCAAACCACAACCATAAACATTGAAAATATGTGTGTTAAATCCTTTATTGTTGCAGGACATATATAGAAACTAGTGTACAAGGCAAATTGGCAAAACTCATGGCTCATTTTAATCAACTATTTTCAAACTCTTCTGACATCAGTCATCGTTATAGTTGATCCTTTTATGGGGGCTTGGAGTGGAGAACTGCAAAATCACACATCCAAAACATAATCCATCGGTGCACAGCAAAACGCTCGGAACATAAATGGGTGTAGCATTGTGCTGAAGGGAATGGAAACCTCAAACTGGTCAAACAGAGCAGCTCATGTACACAAACAAATAAACAATTGATGATAATGCAATCCTACCGTGGTTGATTCCAACAAGGGGACCTTTCTGTGCGGAGTTTGCAGGTTTACCCCGTGTCTGTGTGGGTTTCCTCCCACAGTCCAAAAGCATGCAGCAGGTTATGTGGCCCTGAGATTGACTGGCGACCAGTCCGGAGTGTACCCTAACTCTCCACCGATGACAGCTGATAGAGGCTCCCGTGACCCTGACTGCAGGATAAGCGGCAGACGATGGATGGACAACACAAATACTAATACTACTAATAATAAAAATAATTATGGTCTACTGTCTGTCTCAGAAGGAGATGGAAAGAAAAGAAAAAAAAAACATTTACCACCTTGATCCTTTTTTTTCTTTTTTCCACCCATAGTGATGACTCAGAATAGTTATAGTCATCCCTCATCTCAGTTCTCCTTCTTCACTCCTGCATTTAGAATTGTCATTACAAAATCCCTCTGCTGTACTGAGAAGGCAACTAAGTTATTACAGTTACATTGTAAACAAAAGGGTCCTGCAGGCTTATACAGATATATGAGAGACAAAATACAAATGTGTTTTTTTGTTTGTTTTCATGCTACAACCCAACACATTATTGAAATGTGTTCTGTCTGTTTTCACCCCACATATTATTGTTTCCTTCATGTTCGCACACGAAATTATCGATTGTCTATGGAAACCCAGTTGCCATGTTGCTGCTCTCATTTGAATTTACTATATAGTGTTACAGACGTACGTATAATATAGGTAACCGGATATCTGCTTTCATGAAGCATAAATTTTGTTCTCAAAGTGCACACATTTCAAAACAGTGCTTTCAAGTTTTAGTCACGAATCCTTAATGAAATGCTACTTCCTTCGCAAAAATATTGGTGTCATTTACACTTGATGAGTGGCAGTGAAATCAAAGAGGGAGAATGATTCATATAAACTTCCAATCTTCTCAATGCTGAGTTCACATTAAAGTATCAGTATAATTACTTGGTGTGGTATGTGTTGGAGATTCAAAGGAAATGTTTGAGGCAGATAAAAATGAGACTATCGCGTATTGCCAGCTCTCCAGCCAGAGGCTGGACTGCAGGAGGAAACAGAAATACTTGCTCAGTAATATCAAATTGTGTCTCAGAGCAAATTGCCTGTTGTGTCATGGCGTATGTCACACTTGATAACAGCAGGAGTAAACATCCATAGCAAAGTTGCTGGCACACTGTAAAACAGATGCAATAAAACCCCACTTTTTTTTTTTATTCTACATTTATTTATTTATTTGTTTGTTTTCTTTCTTTATCAATGTATTTATTAATTTACACACACACACACACACACACACACACACGTTAATATATTTTTAGACAGAGAGAGAGAGAGAAAGAGAGAGTGATAGCATGTTTGTATATTTCATTGTTTATCTATTTATCAAAAGCCAATGTTTTATTTATTCAAACCAAATGTTGTCAGAACGAGTTAGAAGTAACTAGTATACATAGTTTTATGTTTGTTTATTGTTTACTGATTTTATCCACTTCAATTAACGCCGTTTCAAAACCCCCTTTATTTGTACAGTATACAGTATGTATATGTATTTGCATGTATATATTTAAGGGTATGTTTACAACCATTTTTTTAAATTAAGAGATATAAAGATTTCTTTCATGCATTTATTCATTTCTTCATGCGGTCCAGAAAAATATGAAATCAATTTGAAGCATCCATTTGAGTGTGTGCATGTGTATGTGTGTGTGTGTGTGTGTGTGTGTGTGTGTGTGTATTTGTGTGTCTCTGAGAGTGATTTTTGTATTGTTGTGTGCACATGCCTTATTCATTTTTTGCCTTTTTTTTTTCGAGCTCAGCCCCTTTGACCTACTTGTGATTTCTGCGTATCTCTGGCTTTGCTAGTGATGCTCGGATAAAAATAACAATTTCAGCACACACTCCCACTGCATGCTCTGACACAGATGCGCAGAGAGAAAAACACACGTACGCTAGAAACTAAATATAAACTCACAGGGAATAAAGCTCTCTTACACAGACACACACTGTTCATTTCACACTGCTGACCACACTGATTCCATGAACAACCTCAGACTCTGACGCATACAGTCATATTGCAGACTCACAGGCAGATTCATACACTCATACAAACATTTACAAAGTGCACACGTTAACACACAGCATCGTGTCAGCTCCTTCGGGGAATTGCAATGTCACTCTTTGCCGTTGTGTCAGCCTTTGTTTATCGCTCCTCCTTACCCAAGTTTTTCACTGCCATCCTCAAACTACTCGGCCCTCCATCCGTGACGGTGTTGTCGTCTGGAACATCTCGAAAGGAAGGGAAAAACGAACATATCTTCCTACGATCACCCCATTATACCCATCGCTCTCTTCTCTCTTCTCTCTCACTATGTTAGTCTTTGAATGAAATTCTCCATGGTTGGGATTTTTATATGACTTTTCAGTTTATCACAGTGTAGAGATACACTGTTTATGAGTGTAGAGATACAGGGCTTTGAAATGGTCATTTTTAGACCCTCCGCTGCTTGAAGAGGTGAGTCAGT
This sequence comes from Fistularia tabacaria, assembly GCA_901007705.1. Taxonomy (NCBI): domain Eukaryota; kingdom Metazoa; phylum Chordata; class Actinopteri; order Syngnathiformes; family Fistulariidae; genus Fistularia; species Fistularia tabacaria. Next base: position 79,585 of record CAAKHD010013985.1, read on the forward strand.
GAATATATGTGGCCGGTAAATGTCATAAGCAAGAGGAGGAACTCTGAGCTTTCAAAAAGTCTGAAGGAAAATCAGGTTGCTGCATCACTGACATTCCTCCTCCATCCCCCCTGTCTTCTCTTCCCCCGGTTCACTCTTCATGTCTTTGCTCTCTTTCTACCGCAAGGTCGTGAACATACACTCCGGGGGTAGCGGTTAAGATAAGGACAGCGAAGAGGTGGAAAAAAAGAAAAAAGAGTTTGACTTTGTCAAGTAGGACATGGTATTGTGTCTATAAAGAGGTGCAGCAAAGGAACTGGAACACCTGCAGAATATTTTGGCTGTTATTGCACTCCAGGTCTTCATATCCCCTTTTTTAGTCTTTATCTACAGCAACCTCACATTCTCTTTTGAGAGAAAGTGATGTCGGTTTTCATTATTCATATTTTCTGAACTCTTGTCCGTGCGAAGACAAGGTGAGAGCTAAAAAATTAAGTGAACAGGCCGGACAATTTTCAAGAGAAATGTAAATTTGATAATAGGAGCCTTGTCTCCCATCCAACCCTCACTGTTCCTTTCAGCAGTGACAGGCAAAAGTTAGATCATTAGATATTAGGACTTCACATTTTCAGTGACAGATTGTTTGATCCATCTCTTAGACAACACATTGTCAGACCTCAGACTCATGTCAGATTTATTTTACATATCAATAAGACATTGGTTTGATCTTGGAAAAATTGAATAAATGTGCCTTTTTGACCTATGAAGGATTGCAGTGTCTGCCACATAGCAGTTAGCACTGCTGTTGTTATTAGTATGAGCTCATCTGTGCCTCCCAACCTTCATACCACCCCTGCCTCTATTACACTCTTATCCTCTTTTTCTGTCTTTCTCGCTCACTCTCACTCTTTCTACCCCTAGCAAGTCAAGACTTTCTAAGGTTTCTGCCAGGATAATGTGCGGTTTTCCCATGCCACTGTAGCACGGAAAAACGCTTGCTCATGGGGGAAATGTTGGGTTTCTGTAAATCATTTTAAAGAGTTTGGTCCAGACCAGCTCTATGGGTAAGGTGTCTTGAGAAAGCTCTGTTAGGATTTGATACAATATAAATGAAAACTGATTCAACTTGACTTGAATGGTAGTTTGTCTCTGTTTGTAGCCCTGTGATCAACTCGCAACTATTCCCAGGTGAACCCCACCTTCCGCCCAGTGACAGCTGGGATAGGCTCCATCCCGTTCGTGACCCTGAGTGCAGGATAAGCAGTATCGATAATGACTGAAGTAATGAATTAAGTAACGAATGAAATGTAAATTATAATCATATATGTTATCTGATCTCTTATCGCAGTGATGGTCAAGATCAGTTTGATCAGTTTCATCCTGCTCCTCATCAGCCATACTTAGTGTATACTAGGTTGTACCATACAAAATGTAAACACCGTCTCTGCATTGGCCGGCAATTCATACATTTCTTTTGCCACTGCACTGAATTTGACCCGAAGATCATGTAATATAGATAATAACTATTCACAATAATTGAGAATGTTGCTTTGGCTCAGTAATGGGCACATACTAACCTGTTCAGAAAACATTTTGAACTGTCTTAACAGGCGCACAAAGTTGGTTTTCAAGACAGCTGTTGGATAATTTGTTATGTCTTTATCAAACCATTTGTCATTGTATATGCAACTATCCAGCATATCAAAAAAAGAAAGAAAACAAATGGATAAACATTGTAAATTCACAGTGTTCCACTGGAGATCATTTATGAGACAGCATCAGTATAATAACCAGGGTAAATGTCTGGGATTGAACTGCAGTGGGAATTTAGTGTCCTCATTTCCATTTAGCTCCTTATCAAATAGCACCCAATCAGGCATTTCGCACACAAAAACACTGCTGAAAAATCACACACACACATTTGCTCACATTGAGATCCTTTTCAGAATGATCGGCCATAATGTTATAATAGCAGATTACACAGTAACAGTTAAGCAATAAAACTGTCAGCATCATTCATTTATACGTGCTTATTATGACTTGGAATACGCACGTGTACACATCCATGATACACACACACAAACACACACATAGGCAAAGATCGAATATAATTGTATAGTTTCACACACACTCAGATCCTTGAATAGATACAGACATGCCAACGTAGAAGATTCCATACAACAGGCACAAACATGCATGCCTGCACACACAGAAAATAACTGCTGGTTGAGTTGTGGTAGGAATCTTGGACTCTGGTCGTCTTTATTTCTACATTAGCCCCTGCTTCTTAATTTGACACACACTCTCTCTCTCTCTCTCTCTCTCTCTCTCTCTCTCTTACACACACACACACACACACAAACACACACATACACATACACATACACATACACATACACATACACATACACATACACATATGCATATACTACATCATACAATTTTCCCCCAAAATAACCATTTTCCTATTCATATTCATGTTCACATCTATCTATCTATCTATCTATCTATCTATCTATCTATCTATCTATCTATCTATCTATCTATCTATCTATCTATCTATCTATCTATCTATCTATCTATCTATCTATCTATCTATCTATTGAGCTCACTGTGCCGTGGAAGGAGGGTTAAATGTATGTATACGTGTGTGTGGAATGTATGGTGACTTATGTGCATTTGCATATGTGTTTGCAATGTCATCTGTGTGTATTTATCTTTCCTGTTTTTTTTTTTGTTTTTTTCCTCTAATTTGCTGCTGCAACACTCGAATTTCCCCTATGGGGATCAATAAAGTATTATCTTATCTTATCTTATCTTACCCTATCTTATCCTATGAGGAGGCCTATGAAAGGAAGGCCTCGAAGTACCAACATCTAGACCAAGACTGCATAGACAAGGGCTGGCAGGTGTGTCTGTTCCCCATGGAGATAGGGTGCAGGGGCTTCCCGGCTAAGTCAGCATGGCATTTACTCTCTGCTCTAGGCCTGGACGAGCGGAGCAAGAAGCAAGCTGCTCTCAGGATGGGGGATGAGGCAGAACATGCCTTGTGCTGGATATGGAGTAGGAGAGAGGAGGAAAGCTGGAGTCCAGGGGCAGATGGGCAGTGAGCTTGCCACTCACTGCCGGCCCACCGACTGGAGGTTGTTGTGGTTGAGGGCTGAAACACAGAGTAAAGGTTGTTCACCACCTGATGACATCTACTCTTGGCCAAAGGCTGCCACAGGTATGCAACAAGTATGCATGTATGTATGTATGTATGTATGTATGTATGTATGTATGTATGTATGTATGTATGTATGTATGTATGTATGTATGTATGTATGTATGTATGTATCTATCTATGTATCTATCTATCTATCTATCTGCCTATCTATCTATCTATCTATTTACATAAATATGTATAGTTCATATGTCAATGAGGCTGTCAGGGGGAATGGTTAAGATATCTGTAACTCTTCTCAGTTTCCATAAACCTTTAAACCTTTAAGTTCAGGCAGGGTATAATATTTATCTTCTAAAATCACTCCTTACAAGAACCCCCTGTCTCATTATATAAAAGTCTTTTCACAGAGAGGGTGATATTTCACTCCAGTCAGCAGACAAGAAGGTGAAAAAAAAGCACAAAAAAAACAACCTTCAATACATTTCAGCTTGTCGTGGCAGGCGTGTTGACGAATCATTTTGATGGTTTCACGCTCACTCGTCACCGAATCCTTAAGCTGCTCACCTCTCATTGAAAAGTATCATGAGAAGTGTCAGTTACCTCCCAGGTGACAAGTCCACAATACTGAGGAGTCAGAGGAAAGGATGGGCACGTGATGGAGGATGATGACCTGTGAGGAAAATTCACTATTTTTTACACAGAGAAAAAAAGAAAATGTCTAATGCTGTTTGTCAGATTTCATTCATTTATGTAAATATCTATTTGTTCATTAATTAGTTCATCTATTAATTTACTTATCTATATTTATATATTCATTTATTTTTTTTATTTTTTTTTCAGTGCAGTGATCGAGGACAATCATGGATGTTAGCAAAGATAGAGAGGGCTTTTTCATTGCAAGTCTCTTTAAACTGCAAAGGCTTGATGGAAGGTCAGAGGGCCAGCAGCTCTGAGGACTGTTGAGACCAAAATCCGGGTGTAGGAGGAGTTTGTGGAGAACCTTTGCTGTGACTTAAATATATTACGACAAACTGTTGAGTAAGACTTGGCCATGCTTTACAGTGACAAAGCACAAGATAAGAAGAAGAGTGCGCTGGCTACCATAAACTGGTAGAAGGTCTTGAGGAGCTCGAAACAGACACCAAATGACCTCGGTCTCCCCAGGAAGAACATCTTGCTCTGACCCTTCCTGTCGAGAGAAGTATTGTGTATTGTGTGTCCAACCTTCAGGAGGGTTGAGGGCACTGGAGAAGTCAAAGAAAGTTCCTTCAGGCACTGGCGTATGAGCCTCTCCAGTGACTTCATGACATGTGACGTTAGTACCATCGGCCTGTAGTCTTTCAGAGCACTGGAGTGTCCTTTCTTTGGTACTGGTACAATGCAGGAGGTCTTCCAGAGGTAAGGCACCTTCAATAACCTCAGAGAGAGGTCGAAGAGGTGCCGGAAGACTCCAAGCTTCCCAGCACACACCTTTAGGACCCTGGAGCTGATGTTATCCGTCCCACTGGCTTTGCTCTGCCTCAACCTAGAGAACTCCGTCTGCACCCGGCTGAAGGTAAGGCTGAGTCCATGAGTGGGGAGAGGGGAGAGGGTGAAGGGGGTGCCTGTTTCAATAATCAGGGGGAGGGGTTCTGACCATGGGAACTACTGGTGGGTGGGGGAGAAGGAGGGAAGTCGTGGTTGTGTGTTTGTCAATGTTCTGGTGGGTGTTGTAAGGGGATCCAAACCTCTTTTGCCTTGCTCTGCTCCATCCTGGACTCACCCTTCTCCTTAAAGTTGAGTTTTGCCTCCCTCAGCTTCCTCCTCAGCTCCCCCTGGACAGCCATGAAGGCTCTCTTCTTCCTGTTCAGAAGGCCTTTGATGCTCTTGTCGATCCATGGCTTGTTGTTACTGAAGCCAAAAACCCAACATTCCCCCATTAGCAAGCACTTGGCTACACTGGCAAAGAAGAAAACTGCCTTTTACCAGACAGAAACCATGGGCAGATCCAATCTCATTAGGGGCGGCCTTCTGTCTCAACTGGTTCAGATAGAAGAGAGACAGTGAGAGAGGACAGAGATAGAAAGTAAGACAGTAATAGAGACAGCGAAGTTCGAAGGATGGCAGGAACAGGCACAAACAATCTCAGACTAACAACAGCAGCACAAACAGCTACAAGATTCTGGTGACTTACAATAATCAATAATGGCTTCAATATCCATGAAAAAAATAATGAAACAATGGTTTGTGCCTAGCAGCACCGCTGCGGTAGATCAAACCATGTCCCCTGGGAATCTGTGAAATGAGAGAGCCCAGGGACTTGGTAGATGACATGAGGTTACTATCATGCATTGATGAAGGGACATGAGTGCAGACAGGATAGGAGGAGAGGGAGAGAGATTGAAGGGCCTCATGCTGCTTACTCAGCAGAGTAAGCCTATGGCAGCATAAGTAAGGGCTGGCCTGGCTCTAACTAAAGGATTTCTCAAAAAAAAAAAAAATTAGCCTATTCTTAAACAAAGATAGGGTGCCTGGACCGTGGATTTAAAGATGCTTCCAGAGGAGGTTGGAAACTGAAGGCTCTGTATGCGGTCTTACCTCAGAGAGGCTCTAGGGATCACAAGTTGCCCTGCATCATCGTAGAGTAGAGATCCCACTGATAGTTATGGTTCTAAGAGGTCTTTAAGAAATGGTGGCACCTCGTCATCTAGGGTTTTAGAGGTAAGGAAAATAATTTCTAATTCAAATCAAGCCAGTGTAGAGAAGCCAATATTGGGGAGACATGATCCATCATACTAGTATTTGTCAGAACACCTGTCGTACCATTCTGAATAGGTTGGAGTTTCTAACAACTTTTTTAGGACAACCCAGCAAGAAAGTTATGATAATTCTGTCTGGAAGACACAAAGCATGAACTAATTATTTTGCTTTTTTGCTTTTTGAGAGGAAGAGGGCATGTAGGTTCATGGAGTTAAAATGTAGGGCTCCAAAAGCGGTCTGCTGTTCATACCTACTGATGGCTTCCAGCGATGATAGTCGAGGCAGAGACTCTTCTGTGTGCCAATGGAATATTAAACCAAGGTGATGGTTGGCATATCCAAACTGATTATGAATCACAGTATGTCCATCTATTTGGTAACTGTTACAAAAGCATGTTTCTCAGGCCACACTGAAACTGAACTCTGCATTAACCAGTTCCCATTTTTTCCTATTTGACTGTTTTCATGTTTGGGTAATTAGCTGAGAGAAACATACTGGATTTTGTCCTGGTTGTGGAAAATAGGTCTAGAATGTACACTTGCTTGGGTTGGCGTGAGTTTGCTAATCTAGTCTAAATTAGTTTTGTGGACTTTTTGAACACGAGTCTCCTGGGAACTTTTGAAGCGGATACCATTTGTTGCTAAAGGCCCTTTTTGTGCTATCTCTGTATTCTTGAAACAAAGAAAAAATGAAATCCCACAAACAGGCCCAAAATCCACCACCACCCTCTAAGGGAATTTAAGTTAGACAAGTGCATCAGTGCAGGGTAAGAACAGACTCTCGAAGTTGGAGTTCAGCCTCAAAAAATGAGAGTGTCAATGTGAATGCAGAGACCAGTGGAATGTTTTTTTTTAATTTTTAACTGCTTTATATCTATATATATCTATATATATATAGATATATATATATATATATATATATATATATATATATATATATATATATTTGCACAGTGGCTTAGGCTTGGAGGGTGGGAGGCACTCAGACACCTAAAAGGAGCTCAGGGAAGAGCTGCAGCTTCTTCAGGTTGAGAAGAGTCTGATGAGGTCTGATAAGGTACCTCCCGGACAACTCTTGTTAGGGGGCTTTCGGGCATGTCTACCTAGCAGGAGGAAACGTGGCTGACTCAGAACAAAAGGTTTTATATTTCTATTCTTGCCTGGAAAATTGTCAGGGACCCCGAGGAAAGAGCTGGAATATCTTCATATGAATTCCATCAACTTATTCAATCTACAGCTTCCACCACTGCCACCCAGAACGAGATCTCCTCACTCTTTTTAGATCATAGTAACTTTCATCTCTGTGAATGCAATGTAATGTTGTTTCCCAAACATTGATCGGAAGATTACTTGATGTTCAGTAATCACCTGCAACCCATCAAATTGCCACGTATGAGAGAGTGGAAAGTGTTTTCTTGCTGCACATAATAAGCACCGGAGTGAGTCAGATGGAGAGAGATTGTCGAAGAGAAGAAGAGAGCATTGATTAACTAGGACTGACATCTGCAAGCTTTTTCATATTAGGATCTGACTAAAGGAGAACGCAAATGGTACAGGTGGAAAGGGAAAGATGTGAGGGGAGTAACAGTGCAGGAAAAAGCAAAGCACATCAAAAATCATGGACAGAAGAAAATTGTGTAGGAATAGAAGATGTTGACCCTTGACCGGCCTCCAGTTAAACATGGGACCACATATAGAACAACCATACAACCATTCACATGTCTGGGCAAGTCTCCAATCAACCTGTTGTATGTCTTTTGGACTCTGGGAGGAAACCAGAGAACCAGGAGGAAACCCTGGTTAAAAAAATCCACACAGAAACGCCCTCTGTTGGAATCAACCCAGTATCTTCTTGCTGTGAGGTGGAGGCACTAACCTGAGAAACACTGAGAACTTGTCTTTGTTTAGGTCATTTTGGTGAAAATCTTTTGGACATTTCTGTGTCTCCCTGGTCTCTGGAAGCATTTGGAAATAAATTCCTCACTGAGGTGGCTGGTTTGGTAGAGGTTTGCAAATTCACAGCCAGTTACTGCCTTCGGTCAATGAAGAAGAAACATTTACTTAGCAACAAAAAACACCGGTTTGTTTTAGGAAATATATACAATTGAAGTTCGATATGTACACAATGAGAAGGGCAAATGTCTAGGGAATGATGGGGGATGGGAGATGGGAGATTGCAATGCTATGTTTTGGAGGCTAATAGCCTGCGGGAAAAAAAAAACTGCCGAAATGTGTGGTGGTTCTGTGCCTGATGGACTCGGACCCGCGGCCAGATGGGAGGGTTGTGAGCAGGCAGTGAGCTGGGCATGATGGTTCCCCCAGTATTCTTTCAGCCCGCTGCCTGGATCTGCAATCGTGCAGAACACTCTTGGGTTCCTGTCCATGGCCCATGAGACGGCTGGCTGTTCGCATGCTTTCCAGTCCTTGTTTGGTGCGGACAGAGGATGCAGGCTACCACACAGTGAGAGAGGAGATGATGACCTGGCCCTGAAGAACTGGGAAGTTGCACAACCAACTTGTATGACAGAAGTAGGATTTTACAATAAGTAGAACAAAGAGGTGATACATTAACATGTAGTTAGTTTTCTGTTTGCATCAGCATATTTTTTCTTACTTTTTTCTCTGAAGTTTTAAAGAATTTGATTTTTTGTTTTCTCCTATCATTTGCGTTATTTTATGTTGTCTAATCAATAATGAAAATAAATAAAAAACAGTGTGGCGATTTTGCCTGTCCTACAACACACCAAGTAGATCCTTCCTCACCCTGAGATAAGTTATCCTGGGCATGTCACAGTTGCTTTTTTGAAATTTCTCACTGTCAAAGTTCTGATGGGTGTTGTGAGGGGGACACTGAGTGCCGTGGCCTCGGCTTATGTATATGTGCCCCGGAAGTGCACGGGGTAGCGTATAGGGGTAGGGTGGTGCTCAATAATAAACGTCATCTCTCATTCAAGACGCCAAGGCGTCATCATTCCTCGCCGAGCACCACGCCACCAACTTTTCCCACAGCAATTTATTTTTTCTCACGTACTTCTCCACTGCATCAAAAATGTACAGGCCCACATTAAGGTCCAAGAGCTCATCCAAGTTCTCCTCAATGACAGAGCTCTGGCTTCACGCTTCTAAGACAAGATGGATAGATGCTGCTGTGTCCATGTTGTCTGTGTTTTCATCCACAGATAATGAAAAAGCTAGACAGCTGCGTGTCTCTTAGGCCAGTTGTGGCGCTGGATTTCCTGCTAGTTCCTTAACTCAGTCCACGTGTTTCCTGACAAACTGACATTTTGAAAAGTCTGTATCTGGTCGGGGCACACCTGCTCACAGCATGCGCTGCTTTAAAAATGGACCCTCTACAAAAGCCCTTGAAGCTCCGGCAATGTCTTCAGCCAAAACGCAGCTAGCTTTCACCACGGCATAGTTTTTGGCAATCGCTTTTGTGAACACATTCTGCTGCCACTGCCTTATGCCTTTAAATTCTGCTGCAATTCCTTGTTTTTCTTGGAGGCTAAATTTACCATCGGTGTTGTTGTCCAAATGCAGACGAAGAGCATGTTTTTTCACGACCAACGCTGCCTAATAACACAAAATGCATACTGGTTGTTCACCTTGAAGTACAAACATGCATTCATTTTCCTATTGTTTGTGAAACCGCCTTCCTTGCGTATTATGTTTTCTCTACTATGACATGTTGAGGTTATTTTGTGGTGATTTCTCAATTCTATTCGTTGGGAAAATTAGATCATTGGAAAATTAGCAGCATTTTTGTTGCCAACAGATGCACTTATTTGTATAATTGATGTAGTTCATTCTTCACTGCCAAACTCTGGTTTATTGAAAGACATGAGGCTGCATGCGAACACACTCATACACATCACACATATACAATGTACGGTAGACACTGTTTGTCAGAATAGTACAATTTGCACTTGTAAGTGAAGATAATTAAACCAATTTTTCAACAGAGGCAATCGGTTTCATCCCACACTAAATCTAGGAAATGACAGCAGCACGATTATGACATTTTGATTTCATCTCAGTCTAGAGATAAATGGGCAAATTGCGTTCCTCAGTCGAACCCAAAGAGTGTTAATTCCTGCACTGCAGAACATACAGACGATTTCTACTCCTTGCTTAAGAGTCTAAATTGTCCGTAAATGTGAATGACAATGAGATTGAATGGTTTTATATCTCATTTCACGGCCCTATGTTTGACTACCGACCTGATCAGGGTGTACCCTGCTTTCGCGCATATGCATGTGAGTAAATGGGTCCCCTCTGATATATGCACAGATTTCCAGTTGTTGGACAACATCTGATGCAGGAGACCCTCCAGAAAGGCAGGTTTCCCAGTGTAATATGTGGTTGTTTTATGGAGCACTGGTAGAAGATTGCTTTGATGTGAGGGTTCATTCATCAATGTCAGTGCACAACCTCACACACACATATATACACAAACACACACACACAGGAAAAGACATGCATACAAGCATCACTATGCTTCTTATCGAAATAGGCACTTGATTTATTAATTTTTTTTTATTTTTTATTCTGCAGTCTTCTATTAAAATAAGGTCCGAGGTCAGTTGTGAAGTACACACTACTAATTCAGTATTATAAATGTGAGTTGTGTGTTTTCAGTTGCTCCAGTTATTTTGTTTTACAGGACATGCAAACTTCCGGTTATTAAACTTTAGTATCTGAATCAAATCAAGGGGATTTGTTATTTTAACCCTTGTTCTTGGGGGTCTCGATTCAGTTTAGTCTGTGCCCGTCATTTGAACAGGGTCAGCCAAGTACAAGTCTGGTTGTAAAAGAAAAAGGAAAAAAAAATGGATGGGTAAATTGACAATTTAACCAGAAACCCAGCACACTGGGTTGTAGGTGCAGTCATGTTTGTGCAAAACAGCTACTTTTACAGTGATATTGCATTTCCTTATTTCTTTATTTCTATATTTCTTTATTTCTTTATTTCTTTATTTCTTTATTTCTTTATTTCTTTATTTCTTTATTTTTTTTATTTCTTTATTTCTTTATCAATCCATTACATGTATTTTAGTGTATTTATTTTTTTGCAAGAAATACTCTTTAACTGTTGTTTTGTGTGTTTCTATACATATGTGTGTGTGTGTGTGTCTAGACACTAAATAAAATTGGTAAGTAATTGAAAAAAAGGGTTTTACTGTAATGCTCAAATATTGTATTCTTCAGTGTGACTCATCCGATAGGGTTATCATAAAAAACGGATATAATCATAAGCCAGCTATGTGTTTTTATGAGATAGTCGGGGCCCTACCATCCCACCCAACCCATAATCTCTGGTTGTGCATGCAAACGCATGTGTACAGTATGCCTGTGTGTGTACATATTATGCCTGTTGTGTTTACTTTCTCCCAAATGTCTTAAGGCACAGCCAAACACAACAACAGTTCCCCTTTCACATCCATACAAGCGCGCACACACGGTCATCAGCGCTGATTTAGTTTGACAGGGCTGTAATTTTAGCTGTGCTGACTCTCTCCCTCCCTATTTCTCCTTCCTAGCCCTTTGGCTTATGATCATAGAGTGGTGAACATCAAGCACTGCATCCCAGTGAAGAGTGTGTGTCTGTGTGTGTTTGTTCACTTGTGTGTTTATAATGCAGCGTCTCCCGGGGTCAGAAGGTCATGTTAGGGATAGGACTCATTAATATGCTCACAAAATATGGGCCTGGACTCAGCACTTGTTTTAATGTGCATTCTCCTGATGCATAATGGGAATGGCGGGCAAACTGGGATGACGGGGGAAGCGTGGGTAATAGATTCAGCCTGGAGAATTGAGGGAAATCAAACCTATTCAAAACAGGTTGATGCTTCAATCCAAATGAGGTTACCCAGGCTTTCTGGGAGAGTACAACAAAAACCCTGCACTTATACTTTGAGAACACAAACACAAACAAGAACACACGCTGTACCAACTGACATTCATACATCTGTATTAATTAACCAAAAAACATTCTCCATCAACAGTCAAAAATATAATGCCGCTATAATTTACTCTGGAATTAGAAGTGAACAGTCTGAAAAATTGTATCATATCCTCAGAATCGATCTTGTTGCTCTCAAGACTTGCATCATCTGTTCAATTGACAGATTAAACATCTGTAAAGTCCACTTTACACCTGATAGGCTAAGATAGGCCAAGGCTAAGATAATCCAGGTGATAAAATTTGATCATGATAAATAATTAAAAAAATCAAAAATGCATACATACATACATACATACATACATACATACATACATACATACATACATACATACATACATACATACATACATACATACATACATACATACATACATACATACATACATGCATGCATAAATTAATGATAGGGGAAATTTGGGACATAGCCCAATGATTTTAGCTTTGGGGGAAATGTTTCAGACATTTATTTTGCATTGCCAAGCTGGAAAAGACAAATATTCCGTTCTGTCAGTGCCGGCTGAGTCGTTGGGAAGTGTGGTACAGCGTACAATGGCGTACCACCCTCAAGCTAACGGTTTGTGCGCGCGGTTCCAACGGTCCCTCAAGTCAGCACTGCGGGACGTACTCTCAAATGGCAACTTGGTGGACCGTTTACCGTGGGTTATGCTGGTAATGCATTTATACCCGAAGGAAGACCTCAAAGTGTCGCCAGCCGAGCTGGCTCTCGGTAAGCCGCTGCAAGACCCAGGGTAATTTTTGACGGAGCGTTCTGCTCCCCCATACCATCCGGACGTGGATCCTTTCTTGCCCAGCAGCTCTTAGGTTCCAGGCCCCATTCACCACTGTTTCCCGCGGTCTTTTGTGCCTGCAGAGCTCATGTCTCAGTTTGTGTTCGTGAGACATGACGCTCACCGCTCGCCTCTTCGACTCCCGTACAACGGGCCGTTCCAGGGGTTCTGGAGACAGGTATTAAGAGTTTTGTCCTGGACATGGGTGGACGTAGGGAGCGGGTCACGCTGGACCGGCTGGAAAAGTTTTTGTTTTTTTTTAATTCGAGGGGGGGGGGGGGGGGGGAATTTGGCTTTCCCCAACCCCGGGGCCCAGGGGGGGGGGGGTGGGTTGGGGGCCGGGG